>RJWM01000523.1:0-211318 GCA_004363535.1 Dasyprocta punctata | reverse complement strand
CATATGCTTTGTAATGTATGTGATTCTTTTTGTTTGTTTGTTTGTTTAATGACTGGATTCTTAGCTCCAGAGATTTAAAAAGTAGCTATTTCTGCTTAGAAATAGCTCATAAATTACCAAAGTTCTGTAGTTGGAACTGAAAGAAATTGTTCAGATTTGCTTAAATCAATGACCAAGTCAGCACTGAATATTTTGAAAATGCTGTATAAGCAAAACGGAAACGTTGGTTCTATTTCTGGCAAATTATGAGTGATGCTCTTGCTCATGAACTTCGCTCTTTTGCTAACTTGGGCCTCTTCTTGGATGTGGAGTTGATTCCACCTTGCTCAGCGTTTTACTCCGCTGTTCAATCATCAGGCACTTTGGTTGCGAGAAGGTTCTTCCCTGCAAGGGGAACGGTGCCCGGATCAATGGAAGTGCCCTTTCTGGTATACTGTGGCCACTGCTCCTCTGTTATGTTAAGGATCCGCGGAATCTGACACAGTTTCTCACTCTCAGGAGAGTCGTATTGCCCAACAGTTGAAAGGTGCGAGGAATGGCTGTGCAGAAGAAAAGAATGGAGTGGCTGTTCAGTCAAACAGCGACGCTGAGGTGTCTGTTCCTATTGGGTTCCTAAAAGCTGTTTCTCTCTGGTCTGGTTATTGAATGGGAATGTGGGTCATGGAAGCAATGCCATCTCCCATTCACACAGCTCGATGTCAAAGTCCAGTTCCTTATTTGTCCTCTATATAAGAAGACCAATTGCTTTCTCTACATGGTGTAATTTCATTGAAACTTTATATTCTGTTAAGTAAAGGACTCCCATTTTTCCTTCCTATTTATTCAGCAAGCGCTTCACATCACTGCATGCGCCATCTGGTAACAGGTAGTATAGGGGAAATGAACTAAGTAATAAAAATGGTTTACATTTATTCAGAACTTACTATGACCCAGGGATTTTTAAAAGCTGTTTACATGTATTAACTCATTTAATATGCCTAGGAAGTAGGCATATTAGAATGCCTGTTTATAGATGACCAATGTCAAGTAGAGAGGAGTTAGCAAGTGGGAGAAGCTAAAAGTTGAGCAATGAGTCTAACCCTACATCTTTCATTACCAATTTTTTTTTTCATTACCCACCATTGAATTGCTTTTTGCTCTAATTCTAGGAGTTAAGACTCTATATTCTTGAAAGAGCAGAAAAATACAATTAAAATCATATGAACATTTCTTGATATGATCACTGACTAGAAGAATACATGCAGTTTATTAAAACTCAGAGAGCTGTACACTTACAATACATGCATTTGTATGACTTCAGTGAACAGTGTAAAACAAATAATCACAGATGCAAGGTTGTGACAGTGCAGTGCAAACCATGAGCTTAGATGATGTGCACAAAATTAAACTTTTAAGAACTATGGTCAAGTGTTTTTTTTTGTTTACATTAACAATCAGTGCTATCACTACCGAAGTCAGATATGTTTAGAAATATTTCCATTAGTTTATGTTTCAAGATTTCAAACTTGTTGGAAAGCAGACAAAGAAATTTTACAGTAGCTATACAGATGTTCCTTACTTATGATGGTGTTATTTCCTGATAAACCAATGTAAGTTGAAAGTGTTATAATTCAAGGTTGCATGTAATGTCCTATCCTACTAGACATGATTCTTTATAACACTGTATCTTGTAAAATATTGCTTGTTTATCCTTGTGATCTTGTGGCTGGCTGGAAATTGTGTCTCATGCTTTGGTAGACAGTCTTATGTGCTTATGTTAACCAGTGTTCTTTATAGGAACAGAAGCAATAGAATGTACATATATAAGTAATTATAAAAGGCTCTTTACTGGATTTACTTGCAGCAGTAGAGGTTATATAGTCACACAATGGACACCCGCAAGCCGAAGAGCCAGCCAAACGAGTACCTACTAGATCCAAGATGCCAGAAACCTCAGAGCAAGAGAGACCAATGATGCAGCCCCAGTCCAAAACTGAAGGCCTAGAAGATTGCTGAGACTTGCTGGTGTGAATTTAAATTCAAAGACTGAAGAAACTGAAATCCAATGTTTGTAAGTAATACGGCAGCAGCAGGAATAAAAAAATGCTATTACCACCAAAATGAAGACCCAAACCACTTGCTAAAATAGAATCCAGCTTTTGCAGGTGAGCAAACTTGCCCTTTTCTTTCCTGGTTTTTGATTTAGCTTGTTCCCAAAGTCTTGCACAATGGTTTGTGTATCTAGAGTAGCTCTTCTCCCTTCATTTCACTGACCCACATTCTAATCACCTCTGGAAATACCTTCATAGAGACACTTAAAAGTGTGTTTTTCGAATTATTGAAATGTGCCTCAATCCAGTAAAGGTGATAATCAATACTAACTATCACATACTGTATATTGCTAAATTAGAATTACTTAATGTATTATGTGATCAATCAGTATACAATATTTAGTTGCCCTTTCCAAATTTTAATGCTAGAATAAAATTCAATGCCTTTGAGCATAATTTCTATAAGATAAATATAGTTCTAATACCACTGTAAAATGGAAATATTTTTAAGCCAACCCATCTTAAATTGCAGATCATCTGTATTAAGAAACTAAGTTAAATATTGTCAATTGGGTTTAAAAATTGATTTGGCAATCTAGACATCTCTCACCAGTATTTCCCTTGTTCCGCTGAATTGTTTAGGCAGAGTAAGAAAAGAAAAGGATTAACTTAAGGATTTGAATCACCAGTTTAAGTGCTACATACATGATCAGACAGCCTAAGCATACACTAGTGGAGAACATTATCGCCTGCAGCTTTGGGGCTGTGCCTCCTGAAATTCAAACCCAGTATGTAGGTGTCTATCATGGAACAGAAGGTATTAATTGGGAAAGATGGCACTGATCAAAAAAAAATAGTTGGAATGGGGATATTTATGAGGACACCAATGAAGCTTGGGAATATTGAATTCCTAAATTTAAATGATTCTCTTTTCAGTGAAAGAGTCATGCTCAACCCCATTGTAAGTAGCCACTTTACTCTTGTCTAATGATATTAATGCTGTGTTACCTTAAGATATTGTAGGGTCATCCCCTGCAGATGGTGCCATACAAGTTGATACTGATTCTCAGAATTCACCTTACCATGCTCCTTTGCCTTTAGATCTACACTGGCGTTAAGTTCAAGTAAGACTATAGGAGTGAGATCCAAAGTGTGACCCTTGAAAAAGCATATGATATCCAAAAGTGCTACTTGAGTTTCTATTGTAGTTCACATCCCTGTCATGGTGCAGAAGGATGAACAATTACTCAAAGGTTATTCAGAGTCAATGTCCAGTCCATACTCCAAGAGAGCCCAGAGGGCCCTCAACGTGAGAAAGTCTTAAATGACAGCCTCCAACTGAAACCTCTGTGGTGTTTTATTGATAGAACCAGGAAGCAAGGATAAAAGAAAAATGAAGATTTTCTAGGTAAGAACTCATGCAGGGGACTGGGAAATGACAGGGAAGGCTAGGGTGGTCTGTTGCATGACTGACTTAGGACCAATCTAAATGCTAACCTGGAGTATGAGGAGGACAGAGGGCAGACCATTTATTCTTTAATGCAATGCATTTGATCCTACTTGGACTTGTGGCTCTGTAGACTATCTTTTAATCTCAAACCATGCATTCTGGGAGGGTTTAGACTTGTGGCTCCAAAAGTTTGTACCTCTGCATATATACCTCTGGCCAATGCCCCCACAGGTTTGTAAATATAAACAGATATCCAAGAAGCATGTGGGATAACAGTAGAAATAACATAAAATTGAAATGGATCAGTTTATTAAGTAGGCCTACTAAATACAGATTCTACTTTTAATGTTGGAAATTGGGGAGGTATAAAGGGTTTTTACCCTTTGATTACTTAGCTGAAACATGGGCGAATAGTGATTGACTATGGTAATAGACCTACCTCTGTTTACTACAGAGTAGGAGATTCAAACCTAGGGATACTAGAATGTTAGAATGGGCTTGTCATTTAAAACTAAGTCACCCATTAGAAGGATCCATATTACTGTGAAACATAAACTTATGAGGAAAAACCTGGTATCCTTGAAGAGATCTATGACTATTGTTCAGATAATTAAGATCTTACAGTGTGAACTTCTGCCACTGAATTGAGAAATCAAAATGGAAAGGGAATAAATGCAATGCGGGATTACAGGAATGAAATGGTAGCACTAAGATGCCAAAGGTAAGTTAGGCAAGATTGCCTTAATGGACAACAGAGTAAAAGTGGCAATCAGAAAGGTCTGACTCGGACACATCTATGATGCAGGCTAATTGAACATACTGATCCTAGAAGTGAAATAGATAGGAAGCCTGTTAAATTCTTACTTGATCTGTATAAGCAAAAATATGTTAGATTGAATGAACAAAAGTCTAATTTGGATCATAATTACAGGCAGTAACCATCTCTTGATAATTTCTCAGATTTAAGCTAGTTTATAGACCCCAAACTTCTTGAATGAAGGCAAGACCCAGTGCCATCTGGGTAAAGCAAATTCTTGTACACTGCCAAAGTTTATACTGTTAATCTTTCGTCCCACCTTCACCAAAGGAATCTATGACGTTTTAATAGGGCAACCATTCTCTGGGGAAATTATAGTCAGATATTTCAGGAGCAGCACACACAGAGTCTGAACTGTCCAGGAGCTCCCAACATTCACTCTGACTCACCCGTCAGAGTAGGGGATTATGGAGGTTACTGTATTAGTGGAGATTTACTCCAGGTCTATTTTGCAGAAGACCAAGTGGGTCACTGGATTCATCCTGTGGCTCTTTCTTCAGTTACAGAATTCATCACTGGAATAGATATACTCAGTAGCTTACACAATAACCTGCAGAGTGAAGGTTGGTGTAATGTGAAAATCTAATTGAAAGCCACTAAAACTATATGGACTAAGGAAAATAGAATACCAATAACACTACTACATTCCTGGAAGATAGCAAAGAATAATGCTACCATCCGGGATTTGAGCAATGAAACCACATTTAATAGGGCAACTGGAATTGTAGTTACTACCTAGTTATTCTGCTGAACTGAATGTTAGTTTTTTTACTCTTCTGTTTGTTTGAGCAAAAGAATCAATCCTCTTACTGATTTACATACACTATGTAAATGTGCCACCCTGCAGCATTACAACCACTTTCTGGGATGTCCTTGAAGGCATTAGTGAGAAGAAATCTTCCCAGGGGATCCAAATGCAGCATTACATCTGTTTGACTCTTAGAAGACAAAGTGGTCTGATACGTGATTATGTACCAATTCGTGATTTGTTGTCCATGGTTTGGATGGATAGTCAGACACTTAGAAGATTGATAACAAAGAAATTTGGGGAAATTTGGGGAAAATCTCCTTGTATAGCCAAAGAGCATATAACTCTTTGTGCCCTAGGAATCCTTCAAAGGATATCAATAGATGATTTTAGTAATCAAGTGAGTAGACTTAACTGCTGTGCAGCTATACCAAGGCTCTTAGTTGCCAGGTCTTTCTTGACATCCAATGAGCTCACAAAGTGGCCATGGTGACCAAGGAAAGCAATGCATGTGCTTAGCAGTGTAGGCTTTTGTTCATCGTGGCTGACCTAGTTACAGCCACCTTGGTTGGAGCGATTAATTTCCCTGTGGGAAAGACCCACATTGTGAACCCATCATAGCCCTGTTCCCCAAGGAGCTAGCTACCTGGTAGAAGTTGGTTACATTAGAATACTCCCTTCATGGAAAAGGCCAGTACTTTGCTCTTACTGAAACAGACACTTTGGATACAGATTAGTTTTCCTTGTGTGCAATATTTCTGCTAAAACAGTCACTGGAGAATTTTCAGAATGCCTTATTCACTGGTATAGCATTCAGCACAAAATTACTTCAGATAAAGGAACCTACTTCATGCAAGTTAAGTACACCAATGAGCCTATGCTGTTGGCATTCACTTTTTTTTTAACCGTGTTCCTCAACATGTTGAAACATCTGCCTTGAGAGAACTGTGAAATGGGCTTTTGAAGACTCAGAGTACCAGCTAGTGGAAATTACCTTCCTGTGCTGGTAGAAGGATTTCAGAAGTCTACATACTCTTAATCAGCATCCAGTATATAGTGTCACTTATCACATGACCAAAATTCATAGGTCCAAGACACAAGGAATCACTCAGTATTATTTTCTAGAGACCCAGATGAAATTTTTTTGTTTCTTATTTCCATGACTTTATACTCTGCTAGCCTAGTGATCTTATTTACAAAAGGAGGTATGCTTCTACAAGGAGAGTGATTCCACTGGACTCTATTTTGGCTCTGAATCATTAGGCAAAGAAGAAGATATTCTTTTACTGAGATGATTAATCTTAAATGCCAAGGGGAAACCAGACTACTATTTCACAATGGAGGTAAGGAAGACTAGGTCTGGAATACAACAGATTCATTTGAGTGACTCTTAGTATTATGTCCTACAATGAAGGTCACTAGAAAATTATAGCATTTCAATCTAGACAGGATGACTAATTTTCAGATCCTTTAGAAATAAAAGTTTGTGTCACTGCACCACGTAAAGAGCAGATGAGAAGTTTGCTGAAGACAAAGTGAGCAAAGAATGGATTGCAGAGGAATGCAGTAATAGCAGGGATCATGTGGCCAGTTACGGAGGACTGTAGTTGTTGCAAGCATATTTTCCTTATTGTGTCTTGAGCATGTGGTGTGCATACGTGTATTTGTGTGCATACACATGCACATACATATATGTCCTTTCTTGAATTTTATTTTCTTATAAGGTATGATATTCTAGGTTATAAGAGAATATTTGCATCATGCAAGATATTTTAAAAATATTTTACTCTTAGTATGGGCATGGGGTAACAAAAAAAAAGAGTAAATATCATACATCATTTTGATTCTTCTACCAGGGAAGGGATTAGATTTTTTTTCTTTGGTGCAGCGAAGTTGTATTGGGCAGAACTATAACCTTGTGATTGTCTTTATTTGGAGATTACATACAGCTTCAAGAGATGAAAATAGATGCCCAGTGATACGGGATGGATTTTCTAGCTTTATTAAGGTAAAACTAACAAATAAAAGCTTGCATATTTAACATAAATACAGTGTTGCTTTGATACATGTATACATTGGAAAATTATCACATTTACATTTCTTGAGTCACTAGGGGTATACTTTAAATAGTTACATTTGGAGGAGCGAGAAGATTTAAGATCTACTCTTTTAGAAAATCTCAAGTACAGTGTTAACACTGGATTCTACATATTCAACATGTGCTAATTTTACATATGTGTGGGATCATTTAGCAGTTGTCTTTCTGTGCTGGATTATTTTACTTAGCATAATGTCCTGTAGGTTCATCCGTGTAGCAGAGGGTATCCTAATTTTTAAGGTTAAGTATATCCTTTTCGCATGTTTTTAATGAATTTCATGTATGTCTTTAATGCATTTTGAGTATAATTTTTATATGATGTGAGGTAATTGTCTACTGTTTTGCATTTTTATGTTTATTATGTATCTGTTTATATCTCACACTATACTTTTTTTATCCATCACATTATTATTGTGATATAGGAAAAATGATCCCAGACCTCCAAATGATATGGGGGAATGAAACTCCCAACCTACTATACGTCTGGCGCGAGTTCGTGTTCTCTAAAATGGAAGAATGAATTTTAGGAACGACGGAGGGTAAGAGCAAGATATATTTATTGAGGGAAAGAAAGCTTCTGTCTGAGGGACAGAAGGGGGCCAGAGCGGGTTGCCAAAGACTCTGTCATTTTTAGGGACTTTTATATAGTAAAACCATGAGGTTAGATGGGTCCAAGGCGGGGAAAATGGGAATCTGCAAGGTGGGCATAAGGTGGGACATAACTACAGTTAACCAATAAGACTAACTGCTCAGGTAAAATTGATTAAGTCAAGGACAAATGGTGAAGCGGGTCACGTAGTAAGCGAGGAATGTTTAACGATAATGACTCTTCCCGTAAAAGGGTGGAATGCTGATTCCTGACTTCCTCAGGGTGATATAGAACTATTTAGAATATGAATCCTTAGGATCTGCCTTTTGTCTTGATATCTGGCCCACAGCAGGAGGTGTCTGTCTCCTCAGAGGTTACAAGGCATCTGAACTTCTGCACTGGTTCCCCCGAGGGCCCAGCCCTGTCTGACTGCCTATAATTTTGTCTAACTCACTTTTCCTGTAACAATTGGACGCTTGGTGATTCCAAATCTTGAATATTGTGAATAATGCTGCAATGAACATGGGGGATTCGAGATATCTTGAAACTATTGTTTTTGTTTCCTGGGAATGTATACCTACAAGTGGGATTGCTGGATCATATTGTAGTTCCATTTTCCTAGTTTTATTTTTCAGGAACCTCCATAGTCCATCCTTGCCAGCAGTATGAGTTTCCTTTTTTTTGCATCCTCATGAATAGTTTTTTTTTTTTTAATTTTTCAACTGCAGCCATTCTAGAAATAGTGAAGTCGTATCCTGTTGCCATTTTCATATACCTTTCTTTGATTATTAGTGGAGTTAAGCATTTTTTTCACATGTAGCTGCAGCTATTTGTATATCCTCTTTTCCTATTTTTAATAAGATGTTTCCTTGTTATTGAGTTGAGCTTCTGATGTACTTTGGAAATTAATACCTTATCAATTATATGGTCGGTCAATATCTTCTCCCATTCTGTTTTTCTTAACTGTTGTTTGTTTCTTTTGTTATTCATCAACTTTTAGTTTGATGTAATTCTACCTGTGTATATTTTCTTATAATGCATGTATTATATGGTATATCTAAGACATCGTTACCCAGACCAATTTTAAGAAACATTTCTCCTGTTTTCTACTAGTAGTTTACACTTTCAAACTAATGTTCAAGTCTAACCCATTTTGAATTTATTTTTGTATATAGTGTCAGATAAGTGCCTAATTTTAGTCTTTGGTGTGTGGCTATCTAGTTTTCATAATGACTTTTTATTTTTATTTTTATTTATTTATTTATTTATTTTGCGGCACTGGGGATTGAACTCACAACCTCGCGCCTGCCAGGGCAGGCGCTTAAGCCGCTGAGCCAAACTACCCAGCCCCAGTTTTTTGAGGCAGGGTCGCACTATATAGCTCAGGTCGGCCTTGCGCTCGCGTTGTAGCCCAAGCCGGCCTCGAACTCACAACGCTCCACCTACCTCAGCCTCCCGAGTGCTGGGATTAAAGGCGTGCGCCACCACGCCCGGCTTCTGCCATTCTTTTCTGCCATTCTCTTCCTGCCTTGGAGCCATCTGACTATGGGTTGAAAACTTGAGATAAAATAAACCTCTCTTTCCTCTATGTTGTGGGTTTTGGGTATTTTGTCCCGGTGATGAGAAAGAGATGAAGACATAGAACAAACATGAGCATATTTTTAGGATCTATATTCTGCTTTGTTGGTTCACATGTATGTTTTCATAGTTGCTTCATATTGTTTTATTATAGTTTTGTCGTAAACTTTGAAGTAGGGCTACACTTCTAGATTGTTCTTTCTCAAAAACTTTTACACTATTGCAGGCCTTTCGTGGCTTCATGAGCTAAGGTTAATTTTCTATTTCTTTAAAAATATTGAAATTTTTGATAGAGAAGGTTTGCAATGAATTTTTATCACTTTGGGTGAGCTATATATTTTATCAATATTGATTCTTCCAGTCAGGAACATGGCTCTCTGCCCATTCATTTGTCATTTTTTTTCCAACAGTGTTAAAGTTTTCAGTGTACAATCCCACTTTATTCAACCTCCAACTTGGCTCAGTCTCATAACTATCCGTTGACACTGGCCACTGGCTTGGAGCTTGGCTAGTCTGTCAAACAGCTCCTACATAGGAATTTCACAACATGATAATCTCAGGGCAGCTGGAAGTTCTTCTTGTGATTGACTCCTTTCTGAATACAGACCAAATAAGTCACAGGTCTTTTTCTGGCCTAGCCAAAGAAGCCACATAATAGCACGTAAACTCTTGTCTATTGGTTACAAATGCATCACTGATATAGGAGCAGTTTCAAAGGAGCATGCACAGAACCCTCTTTCTGAAAGACTGTCACGGATTCTCTGGGTGCTGTTTAAATGTCATGTATAATCATCCCAGGACCTGATACCTCCAAGATGTGTAAAGTGGAAACATGAACTTTGAAATGAGGACATGATTTGAACCTCTTTTTATTACCTATTTTCTGTGTATGCTTGAAGAAAGTAAATTCTTTTGATCATTGGCCTTCTCTGAAAAAAAAAAAAAAAAAAAAAACAGAGAGGTTGATATCTACCTTTTATACCTGAAGGAAACATTTGTGTGAGATTCATAACATAGTGTCTGGTGCTTAGTTTTGCAATGCAGACACCACAACTCCTTCACTTACTCGTCAATTTATTTAAGTATGATTAAAAGGCACATTAAAATCTGATTTATAGTTTGATTTTTCTTTAAGATAATGAAAGCCCTTCAAGTTTAGTCTGTGTATTAAGCTGCAAAGAAAGCTAATAAAATAGGTGTTGCTCTCATAGTTATTAAATATCTGTGTCTTATCTTTCTTTTGTGTCTCTGCAGCTGCCTAATGTCTGGCAGATATTTCCAAGACTCTTAAACAAGTGCAGTCATAAGAACTCTTTGGTCAAATCTGAATTCGTGGTTATTTTTTTCTGATAGAAATTTTTCATTTTTTTCAAATTTAGACCTATCCAATCAAATATTTAATTGTATTGGAATCAACAGGAATCTATTACTTGGAATCTGCACACACACAAAAAAGTGTTTAACCAAATCTAATTGAGGCAGCAATTACATGTAAAGGACAAAAGCCAGGGATTCACTTGGAATAACACAGAATCCCCCATGTGGAAATCATTTAAAGTTAAAATTTTCACATGGTAAGGATGAGGACATTCTTGTGTTATGGAGTTTCACAAGGCACGCCAGGCATCTTCTTACGCTAGCCTTTACACATCTGTCAGTTGGAGAAGTTGACTTCTCTGCTGTTTTGATGAGACAAAGATAAAAATCAAAGTCCTGGTGATTTTATAGGAGTGCTGGCTGCTTGTGTCTTTGGCTATCTCTTCCACTCCTTGGTGTGAAGATATCCTTCATTCGAAGCAGATGTTGTGCCTTTGGCATAGCCCACTAAATACCATACTGCTCACAGAGCTCTGTGGTTCACAGGGTAGCCTTATGGAGCTGAGCCAGTACCGGGGTAAATTTTCTGATGAGCATCAAATACAATTAGATACCTAATGATTTTTCAAAAGACTTTCACATTCAGGAGTCTAACTGAATAGAAAAGAGACAATCATTCTCTATGCTTGCAGAGGTTATATATCCCTGCCCCTCACTTTCTCCTCCAAGTTACTGTGTTTTTTACATGCTAGTCACACTTACAACAACACTGACTGTTTTTTTTTTTTTTTTTACCAACTTTCTCTTGGAAGTTTTAGAGGTACTTATCTTTGCAAAAATCTCAATTTTCAGTTTTTAGTTAACTACTGTTCTTAACTGAGTAACCAATAAATTTCTTTTCTTTACTTGTTTTTTTTTTTTTTTTGGTATATTCTTTTCTTGCATATTTTTTTCTAAATGTGCCTTGGGTTATTTTCTGAGTAGATAGATTGCTGTCTTGGGAACTAGGAAGCAGTTTTCTTGTTTCTGAGAGAGAAGGGAAAGGGGTCAGTTGTCAGCATTTAAGCAGTCAGTTTTTAGAATAACTTAAGACTTAATCAGTTTCCATTAAGAATATCTAATTATAAATAATTGCCCTAAACTGACTTAATTCCATCCTCTTGAGCTTTATTGTAGTAACAAACTGAACCACATGCATTTTGTTAAATATACCA
Organism: Dasyprocta punctata; assembly: GCA_004363535.1. Classification (NCBI taxonomy): domain Eukaryota; kingdom Metazoa; phylum Chordata; class Mammalia; order Rodentia; family Dasyproctidae; genus Dasyprocta; species Dasyprocta punctata. Next base: position 199,477 of record RJWM01000523.1, on the reverse strand, counting down.
TTGCATTATGAAGGAGGAAAAAGACACTTAACAAGATTGATATGACTTGCTTGGGAAAAGAAGGGATTAACACTAACTGAGCGTTTTCCACAGTATCCTCTCTCGTTCTATTAGTGGTGAAATATAAGTAAGTGTTTAAAAAATGGGTTCGCAATATAAAACTTAAGGGTATTAGCTCAGTTTTAGTACAGGGTCTTGCCCTACTTAAGAATTAATGCCAGAAACAGGCAAACAATTTATTTTAGGATTAGACTAAATTTTTAAATATGTAAGAAATTAAATTATTAAGGCCAAATGGTAACAACTGACTGAAATAATAAGAATTGATATTATTTATTCCTTTCCAGTGCACAGACATGTTTGAAAAAGTAGGGTTTAATTTCTTGAAGATGAAGAATGAACTGTATAGTTTTAGTGTAGCTGTTCTTGAAATGGGGTTCAGCGCATTTGAAAAAACTAAATCTTCATTGGTTTTCTGGGTAATATGGTAACATACTTACAGTGCAAAAATTGTCAACAAACCAAATGCAGAAAGAAAATAGATATCATCAATAAATTTACCAACAAAGATATCACAGCTATTTACATATGGATATATATTTTCTAGGTAAATCTTGATGTATGAGGCTAATTTTTATATGATTACTGTTAAAGCAAAATGTGCACATCATAAATGAACAAGTAGTATTTTAACAACCGTAAAAATATAGCCAGAAGCCCTCCCAACAGCTGCTCCAAGAAATGTAAACTGTCTTGACTTTAATACCATAGTTTTTCTTATTTCTGAATTTATGTATAGAATTGTACATTTTGTGTTTTTTCCTGTTGGGTTAAGTTACATAACACTAGATTTGTAAGATACAATCATATTACTATATGTCATTGTAATTTGCTCATTCTCATTGATTTAAATCATTGTATTATATAAATGTATCACATTTTATTTAATAATTTTGCCATTTGCTTCAAATTTGAGGCTATGAAAAATATTGTCTCTGTAAAATTCTAATGCATACCTTATGAGGGAACTAATGGGCAGGTTTCTGTTGGTGAACCCCTGAGAGTACAGCTGATGGCTCCCATAGGTGTGCATACAGTGAGTTTTCAATATACATTGCCAAATCATTTTCCAAAACGACTATAATAATTTCCACCTTGACTGATTCATGATAGTTTCAGTTGCTCTACTTTTTTGTCAACACCTGGAATTTAAGAATACTTCTAAATAGAAATAATGGAAACAATATTTCATTTTTGGAAATCTGTGTTTTCTATGTGACCATAGATCCTGGTGATCTTTCAATGTCAATAAGTACAGAGAATATCATTTCAAATTGTGCAGAAAGATCTTTTGGACTGTGATTTTAATTATCTGTAGTCAATTATTTGTTTATGACTATTTCTACAGATTTGAAATTTTCATTTTATAAACAAAATCATGCAGTCATTCACATCATCTATAATTTAATGTCTTTCTTGTTAAAAATTAAATCACTACTTGGTGTTCTATATTGCTCATCATCTTCAAATTTCAATATCCAACACCCACTAACCTAACTATTATTTTATTTCTTGTTCTTCTTGGTTGTGAATGAATTCTGGTAGTGAAAAAAGTTACAGAGAAAATCAGCTTCTTTAAATATTCATGATCAGTGCTCTTAGATAGGCTCTTAAACTTTCCTATTTTCCCACCCCCACATGCTGACTTTTTTTTCAAGTGTGAAATATTTAGTTTTCATTGTTTATAATTAAGCTTACTGATACAATTTAAATATGCAAAATGATCACATTGATCATAGGAAATTTGTGTCTGTACATGATGTATCTCACTTCCTCTTTTTCCCATTCCCCTCCCCTCTCTTTATCCCCTCTTCTTTCCTTATTTACAAAGCTTTCCATTTTATCTTTTTTTCTCACTTTTTTCTTTTTCTTTTCCATCCCCCAAATTCCCCTTTCCTCTTGAACAATTATGTTTATCTTCTTTGAACATCCAAATTTCCCCAAATTCTCTCCATATTCTCAGCATATGGCTGATCCTCATGCTTCTTAAAGAATATAGCAGCCATCAGTGATAAACCCCAGCAAAGTAATTTTCACTGCAAGCAAAAATTTCACACACACACACACACACACACACTCACAATCTTGGCCTATTTTGTTGCTTCTGTGGAAATAGAGAAGCTGTTGCTGCCCTCTTCTACTTCTCCAGCTAAACTCAGTTCTGGAAATAGGCTTTGGATCCTCTTGCCTCAATCCTTTTTCTTGTTTATTTCTCTCTCTCTCTCCTTTTCTAATTCTCTTTCTGCTGACCAGGTTCCAAATGTATTAATGTCTGCTGGGTCTTCTTGATGTTTTTCCTCTTTTTCTCTTTTATTTTCCTCTCTGTGTTTTCCCCTCCACTAATGTTCCTCATGTCTCTTCATTTCTGTAACTTTGCTTTTACTTTTTTATTTTTATACTAGATTTATTCAAAATACTGATCTTATTTTCTTTCTATTTTTCTTACACTTAGAGAAATGACTGATTTTCACCTTCTATTAAATGTCACAGAGACAGTGAAAAAACTGCAAGTTTAAATAAAAATTTTGATATTCTTCCCTTCATTAATATCTGTCTTCTGATCTCCATAAAATCATCTAGTGTTAAATTAAAATTATGAGAGTTATCTAGGATTCTTATCTTTTGTTTATAATGTCAAGTCCATTGTATGAAACTCCAAAATACATCACAAACCTAGCATTGTCTATCCATCTCAATAGCCACCTATCACCACAAACACCATTATTGTTCCCTGGATGTGGAAACTTTATCAGTCAGACCCAGGACCACCTGATTCATCATCTTAGCCACAGTAATTGGCATAGTGCCTGACATTTAATCAAAGAAGTAAATCCAGTTAGTATCTTTGCTTTTTTGAAATTCCAAGACATATTAATCTTTAGATACCAGATTAAAAAAAAAAAAAAAAAAAAAACCTCTGCTTAAAGATCTTTCTTAACATTCAAAATAAGTCAAATCCTGAAAGGTGGACTCATAGCATCATAGAGCAATATTATAAAATAAGTAAAATAAGCAGAATATTAAGTAGTGATAATAGTTAATAACAATTAAATCAGGAAAAAGGATTAAGAAGGAAGCAGCAGTAATTTTAAAATAAATTACTCAAAGAAACTTTATTTAGAGAAGTGGATCTTGGTTTAAAATCCTAAAGAAAGTGGGGAATTAAGTTTAGTAAATATATGGAGAAACTGAAGAAGAAATATTAAGTGCAAAAACCTTGAGCAAAACATTCTGGAAAATTTGAGGAACAGGTAAATGGAGACAGAACAAATGGATTGGAAGAACTTACGGACTGTAACAGCTGACGATCAGCACAGTAGCAAGGAAGAGTATAATGGTGCTCCGATAATGCGTGGACTCTGAGGATGCTACGAGTAGTGTTGGATTACGAATTGGATATAGGATGTGAGAGTAAGAGAAATGTTTGTTATTAACAGTTTATTCAGCTTGAGGCCTGAGAAACTAGATGCAGTTGCCATTAAGTGTAACAGGGAAGACTATAAATAACTACAGTAGGTATTAGTGAGAAGAAAATAATTTCTATTCATTTATTTATTTATTTATTTTTTTGTGGCACCGGGGATTGAACTCACAACCTAGCACTTGCCAGGGCAGGTGCTTAAGGCACTGAGCCAAACTCCCGGCCCTAATGATTTCAATTTATACCTGTTATACATTGAGTTAGAACTCTAGGGTGAGTCATTAGATATGTTTCTGTTGTTTTAGTGGCTTATGGACTTGGGTATCCCCATTATATGAATAGTATTTGTTGCAGTTTCTCTGACTAATAGCATGAAGGGAGTAAGAGTAAATACAAAAAAGTAAAATGTTCAAGGACAAAATCACAAAAGACTCCAAATTTTAAAGCTCAGCCAGCTGAAGAAAGTAACTCAAATATCAAATGACCAACTGATCTGTTATGGGTCAGTGTAATGAGGGAGGGCACTGACCATTGGGCATAGCAGTCTGGTGGTAAGAAACAACATAGCTAAGAGAATTTCATTTAAATGAAGACACAGGGAACCCCATTGATTAAGCTCATGAGAGAGGAAGCAAATTGGAAACAGTAAGTATAGACAATTATTTGGGAGAAATATTATAAGGAAAAGCACAATGAGATAAAGTTAGGCAATAAGATGTTTGCATTTTTGTCAGCATTTTGTGCTGAAAGATACAAAAAGGAAGGAAAATGTGATCACATTTAAAGGAGAAATGTTAGCACAAGCAGAGATGAAGTCGAGAGCACAAGTAGGTGGTGTTGCCTTGTTAGGTGTGCAGACAGCTTGTTCACAGAAATGGAAGAATGTGGGGAGCGACTGAAGCTGGAGATGGATCACATGTTGTGCTAAAGGAAGTTGAGCCCCCAGAAAATGGAGAGCCTGAGTTAATCCAAGCAAACAAGGTGATAGGCAGAGGAGTATCAGGTGACGTCAGCCTGCCAAGTGTATAAATAAACTCGCTGCAGTCACTGGGCAGTTCTTTTCTCCCATCAGGAGAGAGGGCTCCAATTGGCCTCAACTTTTTGTTTTCTGACTCTTATCTTTATTTCTTCATCCTCCATCCCTCCCTGCCATCCCCCCACCTCCCAGAAGTTCAAGAGCTGTGTTGGACCCGGCAGAAGAAAAGGCAGAATGTGCAGGTAGGGGAAGGTCTCATGGAAGACCTACTCAGAATGTTCATATTGTCTCATTCAGTTACAAGCAAAAGTATTATCAAGGAGTGAAGATCAGCATTAGATTAGAGGAAAACAGAAAAGGAGTGAAATACCCACCCTGGGAATTTTGAGAGTAATTGGAATTGGAGAAGAGTGTAGTATATTATTCCCTCATGTAGACTTCTGGTACTGGAGTCTCCTTAAGGGTACCAGCATTATGCTTTTAAATCCTCAATCAGATTACACCACTTTAGGTCACTATGGAAATATCCTTTTACCTCCTCTCTAGCTACAGTTAAGTATAAGAAATGACTCAAACTTAGCATTTCAAAAGGTAGGATGATCTGCTCCAAACTCTCCTCCCTAGACTTACCTCAAAACTTTTCTCAGAGATTCTACAATTCTAACTCCATATGCACCTAACTTTTTACACTTTCTTTTTTTTTAAAGTGTGTATGTTCTTTGTTTAACAACATATCTGTTTAACAACTGCTTGGACTTGTGACCTCCTGCTCAAACTTACAACCTGCCTTTTTTGTTGCTGTTGTTGTATGGTTCTGTATGGGTTTTTTTTGTTTTTTGTTTTTTTGGGTTTTTTTTGCAGCACCGGAGATTGAACTCACAACCTCGCGCCTACCTGACAGATGCGTAAGCCGCTGAGTCAAACTCCCGGCCCTGGTTTTTTGAAGCAGGGTCACACTGTGTAGCTCAGGCCAGCCTTGCACTCGCGTTGTAGCCCAAGCAGGCCTTGAACTCACAACGCTCCTCCTACCTCAGCCTCCTGAGTGCTGGGATTAAAGGCGTGCGCCACCATGCCTGGCTTGTATGGTTTGTTGATAGAGCCTCAGTGACTTTTTCTTGCACAGTGTTGTAATTTTTGGTGATTGTACTGTACAGTGCAGCGTTACAGTTTTTATGTTCTATCATACATTATAATACCACAGGCACAAGTGATACAAATGAAAATAAAGTTATAATGTTGGAGTTTCCTTTGACCATTTCTTTGTTCTGAATATTGTAATATAATACTATATATAATTCCTCATTGAACAACCAACTCGTGTAATGATCTAGTTGCTGGAATGGAATTCTGCCATTAAATGAGGAATGTCTATACCAGGAATTGAACTCAGGACTTTGCACTGCATTACAATGTCCAGCCCTTTGTTTTATATTTATGTTTATGTTTATATTTATATTTATATTTATATTTTGAAACAGATTCTCTCTAAGTTGCTAAGTTGCCCAGGCTATGCTATAAATTGCAGTCTTCCCATCTCAACCTGCCAGAGTGCTGGGTATACAGGCATGCACCACAATGCCAGGCTCAGACCTGTTCCAAGGCCATGCACACACCCACAACTCATTGCCATTTGTTGGGACCCATGTGGCTCTTGAGATTCTTGCAGTGGAGGACCGAGAAAGGATGAGAAAAATAAAGAAAAGACAAAGCTGGGGTCAGGCGGAGCCCTTCTCCTTCTGATGGGAGGAAAGGAACTACTCAACCAATACATCATGTTTATTTATATACTGGGAAGGATGATGTCCATTTTAGCCCCTCTGCCTCGCATGGCCTGGATTGTCTAGGAGCTTGATGTTTTTCTGGGCCTTAGCAACTTCAAGTGACTGACCCAGGCTCTCTTTGTTTTCTTTTTTGGTAGGGTCATGTCTGGGTCATACCCTAGGTCAATTTCCAGGTTCAACAGCTCCCAACAGTCATTGCCCACATAGTTCTTTTTCCCTACTACTTATAATGCAGCTCATATTGCGCCTATTTCTCCATCACTTTTGAAGGTAGAACTGATTACTTTCTTCTCTATGTTGCTGTTAACATTGGAGCTCAGCCTAGTTCTTAACATGGCTGTATTGCCTTGTTGCTTAATACAGTGTATCTGTCCCTACACCAGATGCTTTTCAAGCATAGGAATAATGTCTTAATAACTCGGACTGTGGAAGCAATCATTTAGCTTATTTCTTTCGCTGAACAACTAGTTATAGGAATTTGAGCTTAAGTTTCATAATCATCTTTTCTTTCCCCGAACAATTTATGTAATTTTAATTTATCAACAACAGCAGTACCCCAAAACTAATATTAAATTTTGAGAATAATGTTAGATACCATGTTATAATTAGAAGAATATGTAATCTGTCTTGGATATAGCTCAGCATTTCTCTCAAATTGGAAAGTTAGATGGAAGATCAAATAAATAAAAAAATTGGTATAAACTTGTGGAATATTAATCTTCAAAGTTTTTGTTTTTATTGTAATTCATTTCATTCCTAGTAACATTTCCCGTACTTATCTTTATGTCTCTAATTTAGTTGACTCTTGTTTCTTTGAGCATTACAGGTCAATCAAGATAAGGTAATAAATTTCTTATTCTGAGAACTAAACATATACAGCAGTAGTGTATAATTAATAATTTCATTCCTTTCAGGATCAGCATCTCATAAATAAATTTTTAATTTGATTTGCAAGTGGGTGGGAAAAAATCTTCCTTGGGAGATTCAGAGACTTTCTTTGCAGATGATATGATTTTTCATACAGAAAATGTCCCCAAATCAACAAAATTCCTGAAATTAATAAATGATTATAAAAAAACTAGAATGTACAAGGTTAATGCATAAAAGTAATTTACCCAAACCTGACAGCAACCAAGATGCTCCTCAGTTGATTAATGTATAAGCAAATTGTGGTACTTTTGTATAATGAAATGTTACTCATTATCCAATCATCTATTTGTTATCTATATATAATGGAATACTACTTGGCTATAAAGCAAATGAAATTTCTAGTAAAATGGATGCACTTGGAAAATATAACATTCAATGAAATAAACGACATGTGAGCTTAAAGATCATATGGTAAGTGTCATTTAAGGTAAAGAACAAACATAGAGATTAATAAAGGATGGATAGGAGAAAGGGAAATGGATTTCTTGAAAATGGAAAGAGGTCCAAGAGAATAGGAATAAGGGGTTAATGGGAAGGGAAGGAGAAAAAAATAGAAAAACCTATGGCATGTACAGGAACCTAATAACCTCAATGAATGTAAATATTATGTGTCTTAAACTTGAGCTAAGATTAATGATATTGGCAAGAATGAAAACAGGGAAAGGGGGATTAGAGGAGGAGGGAGAGAGGGAGAATGGAAGAGAAAGAGGATTAAAAAAAGAAACAAATTGTATCACGTATATGTACCCACTTCCCAAAATGATTGTGAACTGCTTGTACTACAAACCTGTACTAATAAAAATAGTGAAAAAGAAATATTATCCAGAAATAAAGACAAATGAGTGATCAAACTACAGAACAATGTGTTAGAAACTGTGCTGCATTTTGTTAAAGGCAGGAAGCCGTGATGAAAGACTGCATGCTGCACGATTCCAACACTAAAGCATTGTTTTCAAAGATAAAACTACACACAGAAGTAAAATATCAGTGGCTGACAAAGCGGGTAGGAGCAGGGACGCATGCACAGGTGGAGTGCAGAGGGTGTGGACGTTATGCTAGGGGCCATTTTTTAAAATTTAATTTGCCAGTGTTTGACAAGGGTGAGAATGATTCATTTCTGAAGTAAGCTGGTGGAAAATGTCTGTCCAGATTAGCTCTTCATCTTGAGAGAATAGTTGCTATGACTTCTGTGTGCTTTAGCAACCTGAGCTGGATGAGCTGAAGCTGAAGACTCTCGCTCTCTCTCAGTGGTTGTCACATCCACACACACCCCCACCCACACACTGCTGGTGATATTCTAAGTCCTGAGCACAGAACCTCTAGTGTGATTGGTGCATGTTTGTGCCTGAGATTGATATTATTTTTCTGGCTTGTTGCTTTACATTTTAAAGTATATCTAGGGTTAAGGATGATGTTTTAAACTATACTCGTAAAGTAAGCCAAACCAGATCCACTAGTGGGCCTATACCATTGCTTTTATTATTTTTACTTTAAAGAGAATAAAACAAAACACAACAGAACAAAGCAGATCACAACAAAACAAAGCGAGCAACACAACTTCAAAACAAGACAACAGGGTATCAACAGTGGCTACCATAATGTCTCTTATTTTCTTCGAATTAGTTGTCCATCTCTTCACATGCAATGAATTGAAACAAAACAATATAGTATAAAACTGATAAAAACAGAAGAATGAAAGCATTACAGGCCTTCAAAATCAGACAATAGGAAAATCAACAAAGACTACCATAATGTGTCTTATTCTCTTCAAAATAGCTGTCCACACTTTCACATATATTGAAATCAAACAATACAAAACAGACTAAAACCAATTAAAACAAAAGAATGAAAGCATTATTGGACTTCACAACAAGATGATAGGAAATCAGCAATGGCTACCATAATGTCTCCTTTTCTTCAAAGTAGCTGTTCATGCCATTACACATAATTAAATCAATTCTTGTATACTCTTTAGGAGAAGTTCTAGGCAAGTATAAGCCTATACATGTACATCTACCCTTTCCGTATTAGAGGGAAAAATAAAATAAAGCATAACAAATTATAAGAAAAACAAGAAACAAAAGAGACTAATAAATAACAATAACAAAGAGCCTGAAGCAATAACAATACAGGCTTGCAAAACAAGGTGGCCAGAACATAACTAAGGTTGTTATTTTGCACAGTTATCTTCAAAAGAGTTACTCAGGTTACCATATATAAACATGCAAAATTGAACTAATTCTATGAATATTAACTGTTTCGTTCGAAGAACTAATACAATTAGTAATACAATCCTCTTAGCTATCTTAAGTGTATATGTACAAATTTATATCTTTTTTCTTTTCTCTTCCGTCTTTTTTCCAATTCCCTATCTGAGTTATTTTTCTGCTTTGGGCAGTTTGTTACCCTTTAACAATATTTACTGAAGATTTTGTATTTTATTTACTCTTTCAGTTTCTTACACTAGGGAGACAATACTGCATTTCCACATGTGACTTTGATTTATTTCACTTATGAGTATGGTCTCAAGTCGCATCCGTATGCATATAAAAGTATCAATGTGATCCTTTTGTATAGCTGAGAAGTACTCCATTGTATAAAAATGCCACATTTTCCTCAGTTGATGGGCATTTAGGTTGTTTGCATCATTTGGCTATTACAAACTGTGCTTCTACAAACATGGGTGCACATATATCACTGTGATATGATGTTTTCAATTCTTCTGGAAATATGCCCAAACATGGAATAGCTGGGTCAAATGGGACTTCCAATCCCAGGTTTTTGCAGAAGCTCCAGACTGATTTCCACAGTGGTTGTATCAGTCTGCACTCCCACCAACAGTGCAAAAGAGTTACTTTTTCCCCACATCCCCTCCAGCATTTGTTATTGGTGTTTTTCTTGATCCTGGCCATTCTTCCTGGAGTGAGATGAAATCTGAGTGTTGTTTTAATTTGTCTAATTACCAACGATGTTGAACATTTTTCCATGTATTTATTTGCCATTTGTATTTCTTCAGCTGAGAAGTGTGTATTTATCTTAGATGCCCATTTTTGGCTTGGGCTGTTGAATTTCAGGCTTCTGATTTTTTAAAATTCTTTGTTCTAGATAGAAGTCCTATGTCTAAGGGACAGTTGACTAGGGTTTTTTTTCCCAATTAGTGGGCTTTCTTTTCACTCTGTTGAAGATTTCTTTTGATATGCAAAAACTTTTTAATAAGATGAGGTTCCAGCTGTTGATTCTGGGAAGTATTTCCTGTGCGGTTTGATTTTTGTCCATGAATTGTCTGCCTACCCCTATGTCTTCAAGATTGCTACCTGTTTTATCTTCCAGCAGATATAGTGTTTCTGTTTTAATATTCAGATCTTTGAGCCATTTTGACTTTAGTTTAGTGCATCGTGATAGACATGGATCTAGTTTTAGTTTACAGCATATAGAAAGCCAGTTTTCCCAGCACCACTTACTAAAGAGGCTATCTTTTTTCCAATAAACATGTTTGATCCCTTTGTCAAAGATAAGGTGGCTGAGTGAGTTTTTAGTTATGGTTGTAACTTCTCATCTATTCCATTGATCTTCAGGTCTGTTTATATTCCAGTACCATGCTGATTTTAACACAGTAGCTCTGTAGTATAACTTTAAGTCAGGGATTTTGATGCCTCCTATCTTGCCTTTGTTGCCCAGATTTGCCTTTGCTATTCTGGGTCTCTTCTGATTCCAGCTGAGTTTTAGAAATGATTTATCTAGATCTGCGAGGTATGCTAATGGTATTTTGATTGGAATTGCATTGAATATGTATAACAATTTTGGAAGAATGGCCCTTTTCACAATGTTTATTCTTCTTATCCTTGAACAAGGAATGTCTTTCCATTTTCTGAGATCCTCTTCAATTCCTTTTTTCAGAGTACTGTAATTTTCACTGAATTGATCTTTTACTTCCTTTGTTAGGTTGATTCCTAAGTATTTCATTTTTTTGGATGCTATTGTGAAGGGTGTGGCATCTCTTATTTCTCTCTGAGTTTGTTGCTTGTGTACCAGAATGCTATTGATTTTTGAGTGTTGACCTTGTATCCAGCTACATTACTGAATTTGCTTATTACATCTGGAAGTCTTTCAATGGAGTTTTGACGGTCTTCTATGTAGAGTGTCATGTCATCTGCAAATAATGATAATTTAACTTCTGTTTTTCCTATCCTTATTCCTTTTATTTTTCTCTCTTGTCTATTTGCTGTGGCTAGCATTGCCAGCATTATGTTGAATAGGAGTGGTGATAATGGACATCCTTGTCTTGTTCCTGATTTTAGAGTAAAAGTTTTCAGTTTTTGACCATTTAATATGATGGTGGCTGTTGGTTTGTCATAGATGGCTTTTATCAGATTGAGGTAGAGACCATATATTCTGATTTTATGTAGGGTTCTTATCACGAATGAGTGTGGGATTTTATCAAAAGCTTTTTCTGCATCTATTGAAGTGATCATGTGATTGTTATCTTTGGCTCTATTGATATAGTGTATTATGCTTATTAATTTGCATATGTTGAACCATCCCTGCATTCCTGGGATGAATCCCACTTGGTCGTGGTGTATAATCTTCTTGATGACTTGCTGCATTCTGTTTGCCAGTATTTTATTGAGGATTTTTGCATCTATGTTCATTAGGGAGATTGGCCTTTAGTTCTCTTTTTTTGGTTGGGCCTTTCCCTGGTTTTGGTAGGAGGGCAATACTTGCTTCCAGCAATGAGTTAGGGAGAATTGCTTCCCTTTCAATTTCCTTGAAGAGTTTGAGGAGTGTTGACATTAAGTCTTCCTTGAATTTCTTTTACAATTTAACAGTGAATCCATCAAGACCTGGGCTTTTCTTTGTTGGTAATGTTTTAATTACATTCTCAATTTAATTAATTGAATTGGGTTGTTTAGCAGTTTTACATCTTCTTGATCCAGCTTTGGTAATTCATATGTTTCTAGGAATTTGTCCATTTCCTCTGTGTTATCAAACCTATGAGAGCAAAGTTTTTTGAAGTAGGTATTGATGATCTTCTGTATTTCCACAGGGTCTGTAGTGATTTTGCCCTTTTCATTCCTTATTTCATGAATTTGAGTTTTTTCTTTCCTTTTTAAAATAAGGTTGGCTAGGGGCTTATCAATTTTATTTATTCTTTCAAAGAACCAACTCTGATTCATTAATTCTTTGTATTGTTTATTTAGTCTCTATTGCATTAATTTCTGCTCTGATCTTTGTAATTTCCTCCCTTCTTTTGGCTTTGGGCTTGACTTGCTCTTCTTTTTCTAGATGTTTGAGGTGTAGTATCAGGTTGTTTATTTGTGTTTGTTCTGCTTTTCTGATGTGGGAATTCACCACAATAAATTTCCCTCTGAGGACTGCTTTAATTGCACCCCACATGTTCTGCTAAGTTGTATTTGTATTTTCGTGTACTTGTGGATATTGTTTAATTTCTTCTTTAATTTCTTCTGTGACCCATTGATTTTTCAGGAGTGAATTATTTAATTTCCATGTGTTTATGGAATTTTTGCAGTTTCTTTTGTCATTTAATTTCTAGTTTTATGGCACTATGATCAGGTAATATGCAAGGAATAATTTCAATTCTTTTGCATTTACTTAAGCATGTTCTATGGGCTAATATGTGGTCTGTTTTAGAGAATGTCCCATGTGGAGCTGAGAAGAATGTATAGACTGATATTGTGTTGGGTAAAACACTCTGTACACATTTACTTGTTCACAAGTTTGATTCAGTTCTGCTATTTCCTGGCTGACTTTCTGTCTAGTTGATCTGTCTTTTTGTGTTAATGGGATGTTAAGGTCTCCTTTTATAATTTTGTTATTTCTCATTTGATTTTTTTATTTCTATTAATATTTGTTTTATATAGCTGGGTGCTCCTGTATTTGATGCATATATATTTAAGATTGTTATCTCTTCCTCATGAAGTTTTCCCCTAACTAGTATGTAGTGACCTTCTTTATCTCTTTTGATCACCCTTGGTTTGAAGATCATGTTATCTTCAAACAGAATCACTACTCCTGCTCTTTTTTGGTTCCTGTTGCATGGAGTGTTGTTTTCCAGCCTTTGACTTTCAGTGTATGAATTTCCTCTTGGGTTAGATGGGTTTCTTGTATACAGCATATGGTTGGATGCTGTTTATTGATCCATTCTGCCAGTCTGTTTCTTTTAACTGGTGAATTTAGGCTATTTACAGTAATGATTATAACTGATATATTTTGGCTTATTTTCGTCATGCTATCTTTCTGCTGTTGGACCTTTACCTTTCCCCTCTGTTTAATTGTTTGCTTTGCCTAGTGTTTTTTTTTTTTTTTTCTGTTGGTGTTCCTGAAGTTGTAGTTATTTTTATGTCTATCTAGAATATCTTTCAGTATTCTTTGAAGGGTTGGTTTGGTGTTCATGAAGTTCTTCACCTGTTCTTTGTCATGGAAGTATCTTATTTCTCCATCAATTTTGAAGAATAGTTTTGCAGGGCATCAATCTGGGTTGGAAGTCATTTCCCTTTAGGATTTGAAATACCTCCTTTAATGCTCTTCTTGATTTCATTGTTTGTGTTGAGATGTCTGCTGTAATTCTGAAGGACTTTCCCCTATCGATGATCTGTCTCCCTTCTCTAACAGCTGGTACTATTGTGTTCTTATGTTGAATTTCTGGGATGTTGATTATTATATGTCTGGGTGTAGATTTATTTTGGTTATGGCTAATTGGAGTTTTACATGCTTCACTTATCTGTATGTCAGTTTCCTTTCCCATGGTTGGGAAATTTTCAGCTAGTTTTTCTGTTAAGTGTTTTGATATCATTTGTGTTGTCATCTCCTTTTTCGTTAACACCTATGAATCTTATATTGTTTTTCTTTGCATCATCTTGCAGCTGTTTTATTGTTACTTTCTGATTCTTTGTTATTTTTAAAAGAGTTTTCCTTTCCTTTTCACTAGCTGCAATCTTGTCTTCGAAGTCTTAAAGTCTATCTTCACATTCATTTGGCATGTTTTGCCGGTTTTTGATGGAGTTTTTGATTTCCTGGATAGCTCTTTGAATCTATTTCATGCATTCTGTACCTTTCTTATATTGTTCATTGAAGGTTTCTATCTTTTGGCAGTGCTCCTCAATTTTTTAAATCTATGTCTTCTTTAGATGTGTTCAGCATTTCTTTTATTATATTTATCATTTCTTTTTTTACCTGGAAGATTATTTCTGATCTGAGTTCCTGTACAGCTTCATGGAGTTGTTTCTTCAGTTGCTATCATTTCAAAAGTTTCAGGTTTATGACTTACATTTCCTTCTCTGCCCATGTCTACTAGGCTTATTTCAGATGGGCTGGAGGTTTGAGATTGCACTTTGCTCTTGTGTTTTGTCATTTTCCTGTATTACCCAGATGACTGGGTACATTGGGTGGGTCCCTATCAGGTTTCAAGTGAGGTGCTGAGCTTGCACAGCTGCATGTGGTTCACTGTACAGGGCCTCAGCTCATGCCACTGAGCACGGGTGGTTCCCCACCCACTCAGTGTCACAATTGTTAATACTTGTTTTATGTTTAAATTATTCCTTGCGTTTTCAAAAAAGTTCAGAGTTTTTTTTTTTTTTTGATTTTGTTTTGTTTTGTTTTTGTGCTGTTACCTTTCTAAATACTTAAAGGCTGACTATATCAAGAATTTCTAATAATATTAGAATAATTGAGAAGAGCTAGAAGTGGATGTCCCTTTGAAAGGGTACTCAGGATTAATTTTTTCCATATGTTTTTTATCTTCTTACATATGATCCATTAAACATTTATGTTCCTATCTGTTCATTATAAAAGTTTTGAACCTTGGTTCATAAGCTTTATAAGCCTGATATTTTTCTAAATTATTTTCATTATGTTATTTTTTATGTAGAAAATTCCAAAGAATAAAGAATCATGATTCTACAAATATGCAGAGTGTTAATTACAATAATAAATGCTATCGTAAGTTTAGGACACAGTGAATACCTTGATGATAGTAGTAATGGGATAACTACGATGAGAACATTGTGCATGCTGATACAGACTGGCATTGTGAGATGATTAGATTTCTATAGTGCAGGGAGCAGAAAGAGACAGAACAAAAACCAAAATCCCTGACAATTTTAGCTTCAGTAATGAAATGACTATTGACATCTTGAACATATATACATATATATGTATATATATAAATATATATAGATATAGATATAGAAGCAGAGCTAAATTACTGCACTTATTTTTATAAGCAATAAATAATATATTGATGGGGAGGATAATTAATACTACTTTGAAGGTGAGTGTCAAGTGCCATGGGCCATTCAGGTAAAATGTTTACATGCCCTTGAAACTTGTATTAAACATGCCATATTATTTAAATTACTAGATATATAATGTAAACTTTATGTAAAAAGTTTCTGTAAATTATAGAATAATACTATGCCATACTTTTCTAATCTGGATATCCTAAAAACATTGACTATCATTTTATATCATATTCATGATTACTTTCTGGACCAAACACCCTCCAACTTCTGAGATATTTGAGGACAGCTATATTTACCCTGACATTTTGTAGAGGAGAATCCGTGAAATCCATTCCCTTGACATTCTGTAGAGGAAAATCCATGAAATCCATTCCCATTTCTGCCTGTCTTTCAGATGTGCACCTTAGAAGGAATATCACTGCACTGCAGTTTTTATGTTTCAAAACCTTATATAGAATTCAAAACATGAACAGGGCATCATTAACTTTCAGAAATGTGTTTCAGATTAGAATAGAAATTTGGGAGATCCAAGTCAAGTTGAAATGAGTGACTAATGGAGTTCATTTTGAATTCAGAAAGTTCTGCTTCAGCTATCATCAATGCAATACATATAATTCAGTCTGGGTATTTCTTTTTTCCTAATGGAGTCCTTCTTTTGATAATGAAACAATGTCTCTGGACTCTAATCCAAAATGGCAGCCATTCTGTGTAGCAAATCCCAAGAGAGACAAATCTCTGACAAATCACAAGGCAACTACTACTTTCTGAAGGTATTGCCTCAGAGATCTTAGTATGACCTAGAATTGTCAAGCAGAAATTACTCACGAATGAGAACAACTTACTGTTCTTTGTAATGTAGGGAACTTTGTTTTTCCTAGGAAACCGTTGAATGGATAATTTCATAACTTTGGATTTTTTTTGAGAGATTTAAAGCATGAGTGGATATTGCAGAAAACTAAAGAAAGGCTTTAAGTGATAGATATGTATAAATATATGCATATATTTATACTTAGCATTTACAAATATTAGTATTTAGTATACATACAAAAATATATAAATTAGTATTTACAGACTGCCATCTGATATTTTGATAAATGTATATATTGTGTAAGTTCAAATCAGGGTAAACGTAGCTGTCTTCTGAAAATATTGCAATTTATGATGAGATTCTTTAATATTCTTCTAGCTTTTAAAAATATGATGTGCATTATCAGCAGTCACCCTAGTGCATAGCAGAACACTATAATGTCTTTCTCCTATCTAATTGTAACTTACTACTCATCAGTCAACCTTTTTTCATCTCTTTCTGCCCCACACTGTCCCCAGCCTCTGGTAAGCATCATTATATACTCTACTTCTACATGATCAACATTTTTAGGTTCCATATATGTGAGCATTCAGTATTCTTCTTTCTGTGCCTGGCTTATTTCAGATAACATAAGGGTTTCTAATTTCATCCATGTTGTCATAAATAACAAAATTTTCTTACTTGTTACTACTCAATAGTATCCCATAGTGTACATATACCACAAGTTCTTCATCCATTCTTCAGGTGATAGATACTTAAATTGTTTCCATTTCTTTTTTATTTTGAATACTGCTGTAACAAACATGAGAGTGCCAAAGTCCCTCCATATCATATCATATCATATCATATCATATCATATCATATCGTATCATATCGTATCATATCATAGTCCCAATTATATCGCATGTTTTACCTGTGGTAACATACCTGAAATACTGAGGAATTGGAAACAGTTAAGAAAAAAAATGACGTAAATTGACACCTAAGACCCATGTCTTTCACCTGAAAGAAGAGAATTTCTCTGTGGGTTAAGTCATGATGACCGCAAGAGACACATGGCTTAAGGGAACATCTTTTATGGACTACCATCTGTTTCTTAAACCACTTTCCTGATCCACTCTTCATATGCCCCTGGACCTTGCACTACAAATGTACACCTAAGGGTCTCCTTCTGGGGAATTCCAAATTAACATAGCAACACACTGTGAAGCCCTCAACCAAGGTTTTCTTTCTAGATTAGTTCAGGAGCTTCAGCTCTAAGTTATAAACTGTAAATGCAATGACTGCTTAAAATTTATGAACCTCTGGATTCCACTTTCACTCTCTCTTCTGATTTGAATCTCTTGATGATATAAATATGTTATCCCTCTTTTTAAAAATAAGAACTTTGGAAAGTTCCAGTACACTACTTCATAGAAGATACATTAGCAGTAACTAAGAAAAAAATGGTCTTCATCTCAGATGTAATGGGAATTAAAATTTCAAGACATTGTATGGAAACCTATTATAAATTTACCAGCTATTGTAAATTTGTTATCTGTTTCATTTTTAAATATTCATCTTGTGTCTCCAAGTGATAATGAAGAGAGAGAAAGGTTGATAAGTGCCAATCTGAATTGATGTAGAAATGGGAGCCATTAAAAATTACCTGCTATAGTTAGGTATAATTTCTAAAACTTAACCATCTTGCCTCCGCTAAAACCATAAATATTAACTTTATTTACATTTTATGTAATTACAAAATTTTTGGATTTACAGTGCAGATATTATGGACTCTCTGACTTATGACTTGGGAGCCCAATTTTTGAATTCTCTGTCATTATAACTGAAAGCATTAACATAGTTCAAGTTAGTTCAGAAAGCTTATTAACGTCTCCAGTTTCCATTGAAATGACAGTGTAAAAGTGTTAAAAATGGAACAAATTTATCCACTGCCAGCAAACAGATCTCTCCACCGAAAAGGATGAGGAGTTAGCAGTGAACTTCAGATACTAATGGATTTTGTTTTGATGAAATACAGATACGAACAAGTAATACATATGCGAAGTACAAATGTTGTTAAAATTTTTAAGAAAATCACAACACATGGAAATGAAAGTGTTTTTTCTAGCAGAACTGATACATAAACTACATAGACTTGAAAGTTCTGACAAAAAATGGTTTGAGGTACAATATTGCATGTATTAATTTTAAGAAAAATAATTTAAATTGCATTGGATCGGGGTTTGCCATTTTGCAAAGAATGCATGGATTGTGAGTGACTGAGGCGGGGACTGTGTTAGTGATTCCTGGTATAGCCTCTGGAGGCTGACACCATGCATTTGAGCACCACCAGGTACCAGCTATGTGCAGGGTAGGAAACCTCTGTACCTCGGTTCCCTCATGTGTAAAATGAGAATAATAATAACAATACCAGCAGTAGAGTATTGTGATACAGAATAAATGAGTTTGTGTATATAAAGTACTTATACTAGTGTTTGGAAACTAAAAAGCACTACATTGTATTAGATTTTATTGTTGTTAGAAGATTTATCTAAGCTCCATATTTCCAACACAGTTGTCCTGTGCACATCTCTGTTTTTATGTCTAAAAGGCATCTCAGAATGAGAGGAAATTAGTAGCTGTCCTCTCAAAAGCAGGTTATATTTTGATTTTTTTCTTTCAATGAGTTAACTTCCCAAACTCCTGCTTCCACTAATCAGAAATCTGGGTTTTATCTCTGACACCTCCATCACCCTTGCCCCCAAATGCAATATATCAGCAAATCCTGTCAATGTTTCCTCCCAAATAGATCTCCAAAACTTTCATTTCTTTATCTCCACCATCAGCATGTTATTTTAATCCATGGATATATAATTCATATGTTACAGTGATAGCCTCCTAACAAGGCTATATCACTTGCTCTCAGCATTTTCTCACTCAGGGTAATATAGGAATTTATTTCAACTGTAAATCAGATTGCTTAACATTTTCTTCTACTCTGTCTTCATTTGCTTTTTGTTCATCAGAAGATTAATGTCCAAATCTTTAAGCATAATTCACAAAATCTAGTTCCTACCTATCTTACAAAATATGCCACTGCATTATCCCGACCCCTTTTTTGAATATTGAAGGATGCTGGCTAGGGTGCAAACCTCTTCCTTCCACCAATCACATCCTCATTTGTATGAAGATGCTTTATTGCTTGCTCAAAGCAGTTCTGTTATTCCTGTGTGAAGCCTCTTTTTCATAAATTCACAGCAGGATGTAACTTACCTTTGTATCATTTATTATTATAGTATTTTCTTCATTTAATTGGAATAAAACATTCATTTAACATTTAAAATTTTGCAACTTCATTGTGAGTTTATTGATTATTTAGTCAATGTTCTAGGCACTCATCACTAACTGCAGTAGTCAGCATATTGCCAGATATATATATAGCACTTGTAACTCGTTGAACAAACAAATAAATGAGAATGACTGGATAGACCTCACAGACTATGAAAGGATTTTTCAAATTAACATGTAAAGAAGAGCAAATTAACAGGTACAGAAGAACAAATAAATCTGCAACTTTCAAATCATGCATTATCATAGACACAACCAGAATCATGTGGTGTTATTGTCCATGATTTATTTTTTCAAATTAATTTCTATTTGTTATTCCTGGTTTATAGCTAATCTTTGTATATTGTTCTTGTATCCAGTGATCTTGGTAGATTTTATTAACCTATAGCCTATGCTAGATTTGTTGTCTGTATCTTAATTTATAAGTAACATCATTTTTAACATTTCCATTTATTTATCTCATCTATCATTCATTTACTTGCACATTAAGACATCTATGAAGTTATTTATTTCATTAGCCAGACTTTTTAATAGAAAATTGAAAATCATGTCAATATTTGTAATATTGTTTGTTTCTAATTAAGAGAAAATTCTTTCAATATCTCACATTGATGGACTTTCTGGGAATAATTTTTATCACTTAAAGAATGTCTTGGTTACTTTCCACTCCTTGTTGAGACAAAATACCTGACCCCCAAAATGAAGGAAGAAAAGGTTTATTTATCTTACAGCTTTTGGAGGTTTCAGTCCACACTCAGCTGTCTCAAAGGCAGGATGGCATACCTGAGGGGCAGCCATTCATGGCAGTTTTAAACGATAAGAAATAAAGGGCAAAAGAGGGAAAAGCATTCCTTCTTCTCTCCCTTATATTGTACGCTGGTCCCACCCGTGGGTGAGTGCAGCACTCACACTGCCAATTCCAGTGCTAGATAACAAACCAGTCAGAAATGCTAGATTTTGCTACCTCCATGATTGCATGAGACTTGGGGGGCCACCCAGACACAAACCGTAATAAGAACATTCTCTTTTACTTATAAATTAAGGCAATATTTGAATTTATAAGTTAATGTTTGAATTTTACTAATCTGTAAAATGATTTTTCACTTTTTCTATGTATTTTGAAATAAAATTATTTGATTTATGAATATTAAAACTAGATTTGATTTCTGAATTTTAATCTCCACTTTGTTCATTATTATTAATATATATGATATATAGCTGTACAGACAGACATTTAAATACACACATACATACATATGTGTTGATATGTATGTGTATACCCGCTTGGATTTAGTATGTTAAGGTTTCTGTCTCTGTACATCTTACCCAGCAATGTTTATGGGAGAGAATGAGTTGTCATTTTCCATGATTAAAATATTTTCCAGTGTTTAGTATCAAAATCATTCTGGCCACTTAAAATAAGCTGTGATGCATTTTCTTATGTCATGTTATTCTGAAAGCCCTTGTGAGACTGATAGATTATTTCTTCCTTCACTATTTGGCAAAATTCACTGGTCAATCCATCTAGGCCTAGAATTTCTTCATATAAGGTTTTGAATAACAAATTCTATTTGTTAAAGTAAATATTATAGGCATATTCCAGATTGTTTTTCCATCTATGTATTTCTCATTCAACTTTTTCTAGTGATTACAAGCAAATTCTTACTTTTTGGGTGATGCAATTCCTGGAAGGACTGTAGGTGAGAGCAATTGTCTTTCCTAGGATATGATTTCAAGTAGTTTTAACAATCCTTTGTGCTTTAATGGCTTGGAATCTTAAGGTGACCTCCATCTTTGTAGAACAGAAAAAGGCTTTCATTCCTAAACATTTTCTCTTTTGCGAGTTGTTCAGATCATTCACTCCCTGAAACTTTTTTTGTAGATATGCATGAAGAAACACAGTTCAAAAGTAAACGGTGTGGTTCAGTTTCCACTCCACCCCTATGATTTCAGAACAAAATTCCAAGCTTTCTAAATTCCAATTTATTCATTCATAAAATCTGGATTAGAAGGAGTGTGAGAATTAAGTGCATTTAGACTAAACACACTGCTTTATTTAAAGTAAATTCAGTATGTATGCTTATTTTTTCTCTTTGTGTCTGTCTCAGTCTGACTCTCTCTCTCTCTCTCTCTTTCTCTCTCTCTCTGCCTCTTCTCTTCCTCCCTCTCCCCATTCAGTGAATAATGCCCAAGTTGTAAAATGTAGCATCTTTATATCTTTATCATTAAGGGTTAGTTTTAACTTGCTATCTTAATTTGAGTGATGGGATAAAAATTTAATTTGAGCCACTGAAATTTTTCTACATTTTGGCATTTTCTTTTCTCTTATAATCCCAAAGAGATGGTCTCGAGTGATTATTAAGTACCTAGGAATGTGCCTGGACCATAGGACTGGAGAGTTCAAGTCTCATTTGTTCCTCAAGGGCTGTCAATTATCCACACTTGTGTCTGTTGTTGTGTGCACTTTTAATCTGCCCATTTTGCTTACTTGAAGTGAATTTTTTAGACAGCATTTAGTTGGGTCACTTTTTTTTTTATCACCTCACTCTGCCAATCTATGCCTCTTAATTGGTGTTTTTATACCACTCACATTTGTTATAATTACTGATATGCCAGAGCTCTAATTTGCCATTTTACTTTTTACTTTTAGTTTATCAGTCGTGTTTTGTTTCTCTGCTTTCTTTTGCTTGGTTTCTTATTGATTATCTAGACATGTTAAAGAATTCTGATTTATCTATGTTTTGGGCTATATCATTTCCTAGTGGTTCTATAGGTATATAAATATTTATATCAAAGTATACTACTGTCTACATTTTACCAGTATGAGTGGTATTTAGAAATCTTACTTCCACTTATTTGTCTCTATCTTTTCTCATTTATTATACACGTATTTTATTTTTTTTCTTGCATAACTTTAGAACATTTGACAAAGTGGTAATTTCCCTGACTTTTGAACATAATTCAGAAAACTCAAGAAGAAAGTATAATTTATTGATCTATATTTTAAATATTTTTCTATTTTTACTTTTTTCCCCTATGTGTTTCCCAGTTATCTTATTTTATTGCTTCTTTCTTTTCAGAAAATTTTCTTAGATTTGTTTCAGGGTAAATCTTACAGTAATTTTTTTTCTAGTTGAATATATCTTAATTTATTCTCTATTCATGAAGGGTATTTTTGTTAGAAATAATATTATGAATTTGTGTTTCATTTTGTTTTTTTCTTTTAGGACTTGAAAAAAACAGTTTGCCACTTTCTTCTAGATATTATATTGTTGTTCAGAAATGTTACATTTGAAATGTTTTCACAGTGCCTGACACCATTTGTCCCTCAATACTTTCCAAAACTTCATTGGTGTATTTGTTTTTGTCTTTAGTTTTCAGAAGTTTAGCTATGATAAATCTTTGGGTGGGTTTCTTTGTATTTATCATCTTTAAGGGTGTGCTCAGCTTTTTCATCTGCAGGTTTATGCTTTTTGACAAATTTGAGACGTTTCCAATGATTATTTTTTAAGATATCTTTTCAACAGTAATGCTGTCCTTCTGGAGTTCGAGTGACATATCTTTTCTTGTAGTCACCCAGGTTTCAGATGTTTATATTTTTTCTCTTTTCTCGATTGCTCAGATTTTTAAATTCTATTGTCCTATCTTTAATTTCATTGACTATTTCCTATTTTCTATCTACTGTGCTATTGAGCCAATTTACTATACTTTTTTTCAGTTTTAGTATGGCTCACTTTCAAAATTCCCATTTGGCTCTTTTTTTGTATTTTGTTTTTGTTGAGAATTTACCTTCTTTTAAGTGTGTTCATAATTACTCCTGAAAGTATTTTTATTATGGCTCAATTAAAACCTTTTGTAGATAATTGTCATTTATCTGTCATCTTGTCATAGATTTTTATTTCATTTAATCTGAGATCTTATTAGTTCTTGGTATAAATAACTTTCTGTGGAAATCTTGCTATTACACCATGACTGTCAGTATCTGAATTTTTTGTTTTAGGAAGTTGCGATGCCATTTTACTACCTCAAAGTGGAGGTAGCAAAAGCCCAGGAATCACAGTATGTACTGAAAACTGAGGGGGAAACTCCTGTACGAAGACGGGCATATTTGCTTCCCAGTAGTACAGTTATTACTGCTCCCCGTATACATTAATTAGTGATGAGTGGTGGTGAAATACCAATCCTCCATGAAGTCTTCTCCAACATGTCTCCAGTAGGGAGAGAAAGGACACCCCGTTAATACCAGGTAAGGGTAGAAGTCCTGAGTCCTCATTTGGTCCTCACTGACTCTGTGGAGAAGGGGTGATTGTAACTACATGGAAGGGATGAATGTTTTGGCTCCGTATTCAATCTTCTCTGACTCCTCATAAGGAGTTTTAGGGTCCTTTGTTAGAGCCTGGAAGGACTAGATATTTTAATTTACCACTCAGCCTTTGTTGGCACCATGCTGATAGAAACTCAGATTTACCTTCACCCCTCGTGTTTAGCTGGAGTAGACCAGTAATTGTCTATATGATTGTGTGTGTGTGTGTGTGTGTGTGTGTGTGTGTGTGTTTGTAAATAGCTTGCCCTTTCCTTTGATTAGAGAAGCAGAGTTTGTTAGGGCCTCTTCTGTCTGAGTGGATTGGAGTTTCTGATAGCCAGCTTCATCTGTTCCAAATTTATGTACCACAAGGCAAAAAGAAACCTCTTGAAATTCATCATAAAATCATTCCTTGTGTCTTGAGTTTCCTAGAGTTTACTTTTCTCCACTTTTTGAAGTCTTCTTATGTTATCTATCTATTCACTCATCTTTCCTGTCTTGCCTCTAAAATTGTCCTTAGAAATAAAGAAAAACATGTTTAGTCCATTTTTCCATAATCTGAGGTCTAAATTACATTTTTAGAAAAAGTAGCAAAAGTTAAAAGCCAGATCTGTTGTTTATCTTCCATTTTTTCCTCCTGAAAAATAATTTGGGCTAATGCTTGTCCCAGAAAGTTAACCTGAACAAATTGCAACCCGTGTGCTTCCATGCCCTCTGGCTTCCCACTGGGTTTATCCATCTGCAAAAAAATTGAAGTTCATTACATGAAGATGTTAAGATAATTATATTTTGCTCCTTTCCTGCCAGGTCACTATCTAGATGTGTCTCTCTTCCTTTACCCATAGTTATAGCATCTTCGCAGTTCAAGTATACCCACTTTCCTACTCATATTTTGATTTAGGGGAGTAACAAGCCTTTGATTTATATGTTCTCCTCATAGTTGTTCCTAATTACTTCAAATATTTTGTTGGTTTCCTTCCTCATACTGCGATCTCTATAGTAAGTGCTGTCATAAAACTCTCTTCAAATATTTGTTTCCTTCTGAGAACCCTATTGGCTTACCAAAAGACTAATCTTTTTTTTCTCTGCTTCTCAGGCAATTGAAGGCAATGTCTAGCAGTTCAAGTTGGCATGTCACATACAAACAGGAAATGAAGAAAATCAGTATAATTAATATACCCTAATAAATCTGTCAGTGTATAACATGACTAAGTCTTTTTCTTCAAGGTTCAGCTAGTTCCCATGTAATCACTGACTAAGTTAATTATGTGAAGATCATCTAGATCCTGGGAGAAAAAATTGTGAACCATTCCCAGTTAAAGCTTGAGAGGACCTTACACAGATTAGCTTTGTTGGAGCACACCTATTTTTGTGTGCAGGCAAATACAGTTATCAATAGAGCTGTTGATGTAAGTAAAGAAGATATAAATACATTTATTATCCATTAAAGAGTGGACCTGATTTCCTTTGCTTAAACCCTCCAGATAGTCTATCATGTTCCTCTATTCATTGTTCTATGTTCCTGATGAAAAGTCCATTCTTCCTTCCCTTGATAAGACTCATTTTAGAAAGCACTTTAGAGACTTGTCAGTTCTATGTTCTCTCTTCTGTGAAATGCACTTAGTCACTATATTTTGATTTTTCTGCAAAATCTATTTTCTTTTCATCCCAGAGAAGAAGCTACTTTGTTGAATAAGGTAATGGGTGACTTTAAAGGTGATTTTAATATGTACATTGGCTTTTGTTCACCTAAATGTTCTGTTGAAAATATAAGACTCTGTGGACAGCTGACTTTCAACTTAGGTAATGATGAGATTTTCATGTTCAGTTACTATGGGAACTGAACCATACCTCCACATTAAAGTGAAAGACGGATGCTGACAACATTGGCCAAATCAGTAAATCTGGTGAAATCCCCAATGCATTTGGAATATATCTGCTTACACAATTTCAGTTCAAACAGAGGACACTGGTGAGGCATTAGCAGAAGTACCAATGATGAACCAATATGCCCTGGATTTCAGTGAATACTGCTGTGGTTCTGTGAAGGAAGGAATCACGAAAGCAATTTGAGAAGGTTGGGAAGAACAAGGCAGAAAAACCCAAGTATCTTTTATTCCTACTTCTGTTGTGGGCACACATCAGACTTGGTCTTGTCTCAGTCTCCTAACATTTTAATCTAGGTCTTTTGTTTTAGAAGCATTTCAGACTAAAGTCTATCTAATCTTTTATAAAGAAAATTTCAACAGTGAATGTATAACCATGTTTATATTATCTCAAAAGAAAGAGTGATACAGTTTATATTAACCTTTCTCATTTTATGGTATTTTGAGATTTGTTGTGTATATAACACAGAAGGATTATATAATAGCAAAAATTTTGTATCATTTGGCAATTATGTGCACTCTAACTTTTAAATTTGTAATGGAGTGTTTGGTAGATGAAGAGACATAAAACAAAAAAATTGCTTATGAGTTTACAGTTAGAACAAGTGAACTAGGCATTTAATTCTTCCTGGGACTGGAACTACTCAAGAGGTCTTAGGAAATGGAGGCTTATCTTTCCATGAGAAGATACTTGAATAGAGAGAGTACATGAAGGAGTACATTTCAGGCCCGTGGACTGTTTGAAGGCCTGCAAGGAGGATAATTTAGAGGAGCTTATACCACACAAGTGATGGGATCCTGCGTAGTCTGCAGTGATTCAATTGCATAAAGAACAGAAGAATGGAAGATAAGAAACAGTTTGGATCTTGCTTCCCACTAAGTGCATGACCTGCACTAATTCCCTCTGTCACTCTGGACATTTGTTTCCTCTTTTTGTCAAAAGAAAGTGTGATGGAATAAGATATATATAATAATTGCATGGGACTAAAAACATATTATTCGATGTCATTCTCCAGTGACCCATAGGGAGGTAGTTGAGAATTTTGAATTGGGAAGTAAAGATACAGAATTAGCATTTCAAGGGAGGAGGGCTTGTCTTACCCTACTAGGTGCATGAATAGGATAGCCTGATGGAAAGAAGTAAAGATTCAGAGGTCAACCATTCTCCCAATGTCATTTTTTGAGTTAGACATTAGTGAAAAATAAAATTAGTTTTTCTGAAGTCCCTTTCCATTACGTTTTGAAATAGAGGACATTGTACCAGTTCTGCCTCTTTCAGGTGTTTCCTTCCTCTGCCACTTGGTTTTCATCTGTGAGTCTGTGCTGCTTGGAGGAGTGAACCCTCATGAACACACAGCGAATGAGACCATTTGTTTCTTTGGATTTTAGATGAAAGATCTATGCATTTCATCAGATGGCTTCATCAAGTGAAGGCCTGCAAACTGCAAGGATCTTGTGAAAATCTGAAGCTGACAAGGAAACTTTCAGAATGGTCTAATTCAAGTTAGTACCACAAATGGAACCTTAAGGTCTGACTCAAAGATTTTAATATAATCACTTCTTGTCCCAAAAGTCTTTCTCTCTTTGAAAACACTATCAAATATTCTTTGTACTTGTAAACATTTTATTGTTTCCCAGAACAGTGGCTGCTGTAATTTTGACACAGAATAGGTTGGAAGAACATATCTTAGGGACTTGGACTCATCTTTGTCTGAGAGGTGTGCCATGGAATTTCTTGTCTCTCTGTTTCTTTAAGCTATTCTTTGCTGTAATGACGATGTAAGTAGATGGCCATGTAGGATGGTTATGAGGCCACAGATAGAATTTGCAATGTCTTTTCTGTGACTCTGTCCTAAAATAAATTACCACCAAATTGCATGGCTGTCCCATTCTTGATCCTGTTTTTATATGCCTCTTATGTGATTTTAAAGTCTCTAACTGTCGAAATTATTATTGTCGCATTAGACTGGCTTCATGGATAAAAACCTTTACCTGATTACCCTGTCCATGAGGAGACAGGCTAAGGAGGTACTTTGGATGCAGTGACCTAGGTGTTTCTGGTCTTCTTATCCCCAAGACCAGCCTGGCTGTCAGACCCCCCCTCTCTTCCCGTGTCCCTGACTCTTGACCAGTTGTAGGCAAAGAAGACTTGCCCTTGCCACTGGATGTGGTCTGCTGAGTCCTGCTTTTCTCTTAATTCTACTCTGGACATGCAGATGTTGTATACATGATTTCACTGAGATGTGACTTTTCTCTTCATTCCTTGCTAGGTAGGATGCGGCTCCTCTGTTCACTGTCTCATTTAAAACCATAATTCCTCTTTTAAACCAATTATTGATTTTTAGAAATTTGACTCCTTTTCTGTTTACTTCAGCCATTCTTCACAACTGACCAGATCAACTTTCTTCCAGTTCTAAGCAGAGTTACTTTTGCATGCTTTTTTGTAAACTGAGAATCAGAATCTATTGATGACTTACAAGTCTTTCTTATCAGAAGTCTCCCTAGTGGACTGGGTTTGGAGTTCAGTGGCACAGAGCCTGCCTGGCAAGAGCAAGGTCCTGAGTTTGGTTCCAGGTACAATAAATAAATAAATAAACACTCCCTAAAACTTCCTTCCCATCTCCTGTTCTAATACGGAGGTTCCTGGCAGTGACTGCATAGAGGTGCCCATATCCCCTCATTGCCAGTGACACTTTATTTTTCTCCTTATAGATATTTTTCACATTTTAAGCTCCTTGATAATAAAAAAAATTTGTGACTATAGAAACACTTTATAGCTGTGATTTTAAAAGTTCAAAGTTCACCAAGGGGGAAAAATAAAGTTTTGTGTTTGAATAAAACAGTTACTGAAGAAATTTTTATTTTAGCAAAATTTGGTCTATCCATACTGTGTACTTGGTGGACAAAGTACTCTCTAGATATGTATCAGCTTTTATCCCTGGCCCCTAAATTTATCCTTCTGATCTTGCTTTGGGAACTGAGTTAAAATATACTCATCAACAAATGGTGTTGATAAACTGGATATTAAAATATAAATGAGTGAACTTGGACTCTTAGCTCACACTACACATGAAAAGTAACAGAAACTGGCTGGAAGACTTTACATAAAAGCTGAAAGCACAAAACTCTAGCAAGAAGAAAAGACATCCTCATGAAGTTGAATTGGGTAATGGATTCTTACATAGGACCCTAAATAATGAACAACAATAGGAAAAATAGATAAATGAGACTTTATCAAAATTAAAATTTTCCTGTCTCAAAGGTTATTATGAAGAAAGTGAAAAGATAGCCTGAAGAAATAGAGAAAATATTGGTGAGTAATATATCTCTGAAAAAGTCTTATATCCAGAATACACACACAACTTGTGTGACTCAATAACAAAAGACTGGCTTCCTGATTAAAAAGAGGATAGGGCTGGGGATGTAGCTCAGTGTTAGAGTACTTGCCTACCAAGAGGCCCTGGCTTCCTCTCCAGCACAGACAAAAATAACACACACACACACACACACACACACACCCCAGACTCATAATTATATGAAAGGATCCTCAACATAATTAGTTATTAAGGAACCAGAACTCAAAACCACAATGATGTACTACTAAGTACCTACCAGGATGGTAATAATAATAGTAAAAGGAAATCACAAGTACTGGAGAGAATATGTAGAATCTGGAAAACTTTTGCATTTATGGTAGAAGCATAAAATATTATATTTGATGTGGAAAGCATTTTGGCAGTTTTGTCTCAAACATTTAAATATAGAATTACCTTATGACTTAGCAATTTTATTCTTAAGTAAATAAAAGAATTAAAAATAGAGACTTAGACAGTAGTAGACTGATGTTATATTAATATTAATTGCTATAGCCCAAGCTAGAAACAATCAAATGTCAATCAACAGATGAATGGACAAATAAAAACTGTAAGGAATGGGTAAATTGAAATGTTAGGCAGTCAGAAGAAAGAATGAAATTCTGATGCATGCTACAATATAGATGAACATTGAAAATAGGGTGCTACATGAAATAAACCAGTCACAAAAGAATATATACTGTACATGTATGCAATAGGCAAATGCATAGAGAAAGGAAATGGATTAATGGTTCCCCAAGGAAGAATGGAGAGGGGAATACCTACTGCTTAATAGATACGAAGTTTCTGTTCGGGTAGTGGAAAAGTTTTAGAAATAAATGCTGCTGCTGCTGGTTGCACACAATTGTGAATGCAAGTAACACTGAATTGCATATTTAAAAATAGTTAATATGGCATATTTTACAACGTACATACTTTACCTAAATAAAACTTAAGAGTTAAAAAATGCACTTTTAGCACAAACTGGGAGGTATCCAATGTATTTTACCCCAGAAATCAAGCACATGGCTAATTTTGTATGCAGCCATTCACCCATATATGTACAGTATAAGGTTTTGAGATTATTTACTATCATCTTGATTGATATTAACAAAAACAACTGAAACCACAGCTGACAAGCTGTACAGGGTCTAAGGTGAGAATGTGGCCTGGAGTCAGGTAGATCAGGATAGGATTTGCATAACCATCTGAACTGGCTCTTTCATTTACTATGTGGTGTGCAACAAACTTACTCTTCTTGGGCTTTAGTTTTCTTATTTGCAAAACCTGTGATAATATCTCCCTTATATGGCTATTTTGAAGATTAACCAAGTTAAAAGTATAATAGCATCTACCACTTTGCCCACTACTTAATCAGTGGTCAGCACATTGCATGCATAATGCAGTTGGTTTGGTTTCTCCATTGGTTCCAGTCTTCCTCGTCACTGTTTAAATAATCCACTAAGCTTATTTGGGGATGGATCAGTCATTTATTTTACAGCCTTCATCTCTGTAAAAAAAATCCATAAAAACTCATAAAAATTGTTCTGAGTTTTCTTTGATGCCTGAGGAAGAATTATGATTTTTATTCTTCCCTCTTTTACTTTATCTTATACATCTATTCTTCTTTATGGGATTTTTAGAACAAACAAAGGTGTTCAGCTCTGGCTGAACATCTGAGGAACTAGCAGGAGGGTGCGCAAAAGAAGGGCATGGATGTGACCTTAAATTATTACTCAACTCCAGTTTTCTTGAGGCCAGCTGTTACTTTGAGTTCTGGTCCTTATTGAGTCCAAGAAAGACCAAAGAAATGAAGCAGAGAAGTTGGAGTAAGGTTCCTATTGGTTCTAAACAAATTTATGTATTGTTTATTTCAGTATTTGAGGGGCCGAAAGGAGAGAGTTGGAAAGCATAGCTATCCTGTTGAGATCTCAGCAGTGACACATGATGGAAACTTAGTTCCCTTTCCACTTTATTAAATTCCCCTAACACTAAGGCATCTTAGCACATTACTGTAAGCTGAGACTGAGCTGCAACACAAATGGGAAATTAATTCATTATAATCAGTGATAGCACAATGGGTTCCGTATGACGTGGAGGCCTTTGGCAGAAATGTGATTGTGTGAAGTTCTTTACAGTACTTACAGATCAGTTGTCAAACAAAATAGCTTGTGTTTGTGTCTTAGGATCCTTCCCTTGTGGTTGCCAACATTTCCAAGGGGAAATAGTAGAGGAACGGTGCAGCTAAAGGGAATTTGAACTAATAGAGGACAGCTATGTGGGGCTGTTAGTTTCCTGGTCCTTGTCTTTCTCCAGAAATCTCAAGGAAGAGAGAAGGTGTGTAAGAAGGCTTCCAGGGGCTCGTCTAAACTCCAAAGATGAAAGCCCTGCCTCTGGGAGTGGTGCTCCAGGCCTCTCCCTCCTGCTGCCTCTCTGGACACATGTTGAAGCACTTCCTACTCCCCAGTCCCCAGCTTGTATTATCCAGAGGATCATGCGGTCATGCCAAAGAGGCTAGACAAATGCCAAGCAGACATGTTTGCATAATCTCCATTACCTTTACCATAGTTCAATGTAATTTCCCCAAATGTTTCATTTATTTTATTTCAGAGATTGTGACAGTTAGGATTTTGAAGTACAACCTCCATCTGTAATCCATTTACGAACTCACTCCAGTGCAATTGTGAAGAGAGAGAGAAAGAGAGAGAGAGAAAGAAAAAAAGTTGGGAGAGGAATTATTTGGAGTTAAAAAAAAAAGGCATTGAAAAACAAGCAGAGGGAGTAAGAGCACATCTGTTTTCGTAAGAAATCATGGAACCTGGCCCCTTTTCAGTGGGGTATTTTACTACCACATGGCTTTAATCCTACATCTGGGCCTGTTGTTTTATGAAATATTTCCCACAGATGATGTCAATTATAATTTTTGTCCCGGTCGTCAATTTACGGACTCTTGGAATAAGACAAAATGAAACAACCAGAAAAAGAACAACTTATGTGGTCTACTCTCTGACAAAATTATAGCTGTGTGATACACATCTAAAATCAATAACTCTGCTAATGATTAGCAGAACACATTGCTTGGTTTATGAGCAGAGATGGGGCCCACACTACACATATGTTTGGCTCTGGGTTGCATTTTTTGTTTGCTGTGTATTTACCAGCAGATGTCCAGTCGTTTATTTAATACTGCTTCTCGGAGCCAGTAGTAGGCCCCTGTCAGTGTCTGTGCGACATTTATAAGTCATCTGCCAGCAATACAGGTGGAATGCTTTCATGAATCCTTCTTTCATTCTTTGTGCAGTGATGATCTATCAGAGAAATCACGGATAATTCTTTATAGAGTTATATGGTTATTAAGATGTGGCGCTCTGATCTTGTGTGTAAAGTTTAAGAAATTTAGATTCCAGCATATGGTTTTTCAGAACCACTTTGAAAGAAACATTTGTGGTGTTCAACTTTAGCAGCTGGTCTGAGGATGAAAAAGGTTTTCTGAAGAAACAAAGAAACTCCATTAGACCTAAGTAGACCCAAAGTTTTGACAAGACATATAATTTCTCTCCTTATTTATAAGGATTTTTTTTCAACACAGAGAGATACCTGGTATTCTTTAAAGCTTATTTCTTAAATAAAATATTTTCTAAGACAATTAGAGATTTAAAAACTTTCAGAGGGCAAACTTGCACTAAGGACACTGAGATTCTTTCTGTCTGCCAGTGTAGAAGCTGCCTTTACAGAAGTAGTAGCATCCTGGCCATTGAAAACTTTAAAGTAAGACAGAAGATACAACAGAAAGAAGGAAGGGGTTTAGACATTCCAGATTCTCAGGATACCTTGATGGGCATATTTAACATCATTATTGAGATTTAAATTTGGAAATTTGACTATTAGTGTAAAAGCCCAGAGGGTAATGAGTACCTAATGCCACTTCATCTGGATCAGTGAGAGTTTGCAGGCACAGGTGATTCCATTTCTTAACACGATAACGCTCTCTTCTCACGAATATCACCATGGCCTAGGTTGTGTTGCACCTCCCGGTCGGTTCTTCCAGGACCTTTATCTATCACCACTGTAGTTTGGGGGTTCTAGAAGTGGAGCATCAGGGATGGAGGGGAGGTGGGAATTGCAGGTGCATGTGATGCATTAAAGAAGCATCCCCAGGGAAGCGAGTAGGGGGAGCAGCAGGTCTGGGAGGGGGCAGAGAGAAGCAGTGGTCTCCTGTGGAGCCTGGCCTCAGCAGGGTGCCACAGAGGCTTTGGCATGCCGGTTGTCCCACAGCCTTGTTCTAATTTAAAACAAGAGAGCCGGCCAGACATGCATACCATCTCCCTGGCAGAAGCTTCTGCTCAGCCACAGGCAATCTGGAGAAGAGGAGAGCTATGAACCGTTAGCAGCTAATGTACTTGGCAGGTGAATGAAGAGTTCAGGGCTTCTAGAGGGGTTTGGGCAGGGCACAGGCAGTGTCTTCTTTAATGACTCAACATATTTTGTAGGAGAGAAAAGAACTAACAGAACAGACCCTGTGAAAAGAAAGTTTGGCCTCAGTGCCCAAACCCAGAAGCACCTAATTAGTATTGTACAGATACGTTACTACCAAGTAAGTACAAAATGTTAAATTCTTGGTTTCCTCTCTTTCCAAGTGTCTCCCAGTCATGTTCATTATTAAATGACCTCACCTTATAGAAGACCCAGGAGACGTAAGTGGAGTTGCCGTAAGATTTAAGACAGACCTATTGCTCACACACCTCAAATCTTTCTCCTGTTATTGAACATGAAATCATCCTGGTGTGCACCTTGTGTTGGATCAGACTGGCAGCTCTCCTTCATTTAAAACCAGAGCAGGGGTCTGTGGTGTATATTGAGAAGGAGAGTATGAGATGGTTTCCTAAAATTAGGGCATCTCAGTACAGCTTCCTCAGAGGTTTCTGCTTGATTGGATTTCAAGGGAAGTGTGAGATGGAAGCCTTTGTGCAAATCGTCTTGTCTATTCTGCTAGAATTTTCAACACTCCAAGATTGCCTTAATCCTGGTGTAGAGTACTGGAGAATACTGAGAAGACACTGATAGGACAGCAGACATTCACATTTGAGCAAGATCTGGACAGATGAGTATGATTTCGCCGTGAAAGGATAAGAGGAAGACAGAAACAGCTGATGTGTGATAGTTTCGTGCTATTGAGTTGAACATGAAATGCATAGCTGATTGCTTTGCCCACTGCTGGGTGTGTCTGGATGAAGAACTTACTGAAAAGGGAAGAGCCATCCTGCATGTG
The DNA here is from genome assembly GCA_004363535.1 of Dasyprocta punctata. Lineage (NCBI taxonomy): Eukaryota > Metazoa > Chordata > Mammalia > Rodentia > Dasyproctidae > Dasyprocta > Dasyprocta punctata. Next base: position 165,102 of record RJWM01000523.1, on the reverse strand, counting down.
GGTAACACCAGCCAATAGGTTTGTAGCCTGAGTGGAATAAAAGGGAAAGAAGAAGGAAGTCTCAATTCTGCTTCTTTGTAGGGGCTTCAGCCTTTGCCATTGCTTTTGGGTACTGGCTTCCAGTACAGACTCTTTAGCCCTTCAGTACCAAACCTCAGGCTTCCTGATATGGACTTGCACTGGACATTGCAATGAGGTCCAGGTGTCCAACCTTAGCTGGGACCTCCAACTTTCCTGCTTACAGGCAGCACTTTTGCATTTTTCCACTTCTGACTCTGCAGGTGGCCATTGTAAGTCTACCTTGTACAAATGTATTCCTCTAACTAATCCTAGCTGATACCATATGCAAAGGCACAAAATCAATTAATCAGTTAACTGGGAACAATAAAGAGAAGGGAGACAGGGAAATTAGAATAGGTTAGTAAGCTTGGCAATGTATCAGAAAGATTTTGGAAAGGGCAGTGGTCCATGGATTTTCTTCCACAGAAACTGGGAAGTGAGTATACAGGTTTTCAGGATGAAAACTCTGATGCTCTTTGCAGAATTGGGTAGGGGTTAGCAAACTTTCATGATTTTATTGCACTATAGCCATACAACTTCATTAGCATATTGCTATGCTTGAATTAAATAATTACAACAGAAATCTTTGTTCTACAAAGATGAAATGATCTACTGTTAGCTTTTTATAGAAAAAAGTTATGGACTACTATAGCAGAAATAGGAGAGAGTTGGTAACTGAGGCAGAGGAGGCTTCGGAATTGGCTGTGGGTGGGAGGGTGGCCCAAGGGGAGACACTGGCCTGGGAAGATAGGACTGTGTGGAATTTGGTGACTAACTGGATGTGGCAAGAGTGTGGTGAGGAAGGTTAAGTGTCACTTCCAAATTTTAATTTAAACAGTGGATAACGTGATGGGTAAGGATAGTAAATGCAGAAATAGAAGCAAAATGGTGAGTAAAAGGAGGACAATCTACACAACGTATAATTGGAGACACTTCCAAAGCGAAATGCTGATGAAATACTCAAGGGTTGCTCTCTAGTGGATAGATTGACTCATTGGGCCCCTGGAGTTTCCTTTGTTAGGTGCTTTGCTATGTCTGTTATCATCTGCTTTAACAATTCTGTCCATTTCTCTTCTGCAAAATTTTATACAAGAGCTGGGGATACAGCTCAGTGGCACAGCACCTGCCTGGCAAGCCCAAGGCCCTGAGTTAGATTCCGTGTATACTCAACCCATCCATCCATTCATCCATCCATCCATCCATCCATTGAATTTATACAAGGCTTTATTTTTAGCTTAGTTATGTTCTGTTTTGATTTTCTGCTTGGAAGTAGTTTCTGACCTGTTACTCCACACCATTTACTTCCATCACACAGCACACAGCCTATCCAATGTCTGCAGGGAGAATACAGGCACTCCTCCTTTAACAACTGAGTTCTGTTCTAGCAAGTAGGTCATTAAATGAATTGTTGGCTAAATGAGGAATTGTATTGACTATGGACATTAAAATATTCAGAACAAAGAAATGGTGGAAGGAAACTCCAACTTGATGATTGTGCTTTTATTTGCACAACTCTTACCTGCAGTACTGTAATGGACAGCAGTACATAAAACTATAGCACTGTACTATACAATACAACCAGCAAAAATTGCAGTACTGTGGGTGCTAAAGCCAAACTGTCCCTCAGTTGTAATTCAGAACAGTTGTTAAAATGGGTAGGTCATTAAGCAACGAATATCTATATCTTGTCATCTCCCAGCGATGACTTTCATGGTGTTCTCATCCATGTTCTCAGCTTTAATGACAACAACAATGTCAATGATTTATAAATATATATATCCAGCTGGACTCCTTTGCTATGTGACCGCTATCATTTTTCAGTACCCTAAACCTCTTGAACATTTCCTCTTCATTCTGTTGTAATTATTCCTTGTTTTCTCAATCCTGCCTTTCCCAAGCTGAATTCAAAAGCAAAAGTCCCCTGTTCTTGAGCTGCTGATGTAGCGATGGGTGGCTGGCTGTCAGCCACCGGACCTATCCTGAGATTAGGTAGAAATGTATGTGAAGTGTTGTAAGGTGGTGCTATTCTGCTGGATAAGGCGGTGGAGCTGCTTGCTTTGGGGGAACAGCTTTAGCAGTGGGTGTGGTGCTCCCTTTATAGCTGGGTGCACATTAAACCATCCATGGCAGAAAATGTAGAATTGTCTCTGAATTTTTCCCTGGCTGGGTCTCTTTTAACTGTGCAACATTCAACTTGGTTCCTGTACTTCTCAAAACTCTGCAACTAATTAAAGGCCATGTAATAAGTTCTTTCTTTTTAAACCAACTAGAATACTCATAAGTGAATTTTCATCAATATAAATCCAAAATTTCACCTTCAGTCATTTTTTTTGTACTGGAGTTAAAACTCATGACCTGATGTCTGCCAGGCAGACACTGTGCCACTGAGATATCTCCCTGGCTCTCTTCAGTCATTTTTATACCACAAGTTGTCCCATTCATTAAGGTTCAGCTCTATATAACTTCTTATGTTTTATTGAACTTCTCATTCTACCACAGGGCCTTTGTACTTGCTCAATCCTATGTCTGGAAAACGTTTTCCCTAACTCTCATTTTTCATTTTCAAGCCCAATATACTAAATAGATAATGCTACCATCACAATTGTGACTTCTCCTGAGATGTGTCTGATCTTCTGGACTACATCAAGTTTTCCTGTGAGGCGCTTTTGAGTACTGATGTTACCTACCTTCACTGCAATTTGCATTTAGTTATATGGTTATTGGATTTATATCTTTCAATCTTATATACTCTGAATTCAAGGGACCACTGCTCGCTAATTAATCCTCAGAATTTTAAACAATATCTGGCACATATATTTGCTCTACAAGTATTAGTTGATTTGATAATAGGTAAAAATTTCTGAAGTGTATAGACATTGTCATTGCTTAAAGTTTCTGTTACTTTAATCCTAGGAGAACATTTAAGAACACCTTATTCTTATTTTACAAATAGCTGCATGTGTGTGCATGTGTAAAAATATGTATTTCCCATCTCTGGTCAAGATTATTGTGCTACAGGATTTGAAATCAAAGGAAGTAAAAAAAGGGTTATAAGTGCATATATTCTCCCTCCAAAGTTACACTTCAGACAGTTGTATTAGCTTTTTCATGAAATTTATTTTTGACAAATTGTGTACAGGTGTATATGATTAAATATATGGTGCCCAGTGTGATGTTTTGATATCTCAATACATTATTAAATCAAGGCAATTAGCATATCCACACCTCATATAGGTTTATTATTTCTTGTGTGGTGAGAAAGGTCTATATCTGCAGATTTTATAGAAGATGAATTAAGAAACAGTAGCAGTGGCAGGGAAGAGAATTCAAATTCATTACAAAATAGACATGCATGCCATTGAATAACAGAGATATTATTACCAGAACTGGAGAATAGACAAGTAAGAGGATGGGATTTGTATGCTGCTTTATAAGTTGATGCTGCTGCTGCTTCTGCTGTTTGTGTTTCAGAAGCAGAAAATGAGACTCAGAGAAGGAATCATTTTACCAAGGGTGCAGAGTTCAAATGGTCAGAGTCAGGACAGGTACCCAGTCCTCTGATCCTAAGTGTTACAGCTTTTCCATTCTTCCATGTACCTTAGTTTGGAAAGAAAAACTTGGTCCTGATCTAGGGAAAAACACGAGGATTTTATTTTAGAAACAATGAATGTGACAAAAGTGTAGCATAAACTGATCAGCAGCTTTTCTTAAGAGTTTAAGAGAAGTATTATCTGTAAAATATATTTTGACAGAAAATCTAATGTGGATTGATTCTAAAGAAAAGCTACTCAATGCAAATAAACACCATTTAATTTAGCTCATGAGGATCTCCTGTGCCCGTCTGCATTGTTATACTCCCACTCTTTTAACCATTTAACACTTTAAAACCTTACAATATTAGTACAGTGTTGTCTCACCACACACAGCTTGTGTCTTACACTATGTATGTCTTAGGAAGAACTCTAAATATGTTACTTTGTCTTGGGCTCCACTGAAGTCCTGACCCAGAACAATTTCTACAGATAGAAGAGACATTTTCTACCTAGGAGCTAGCACTAGCAAATCCAGCACATTCTTCCATTTTCCTTGCTAAGTATAATGAAATGTGCCCAGAAGAGTGAGCCAGGGTCGAAGTTGGACAAAGGCTGGAGTCACCAGGCATGGTTATAGATAGAAGTGGGAAAAGATGAGTTTTCAACTGTTTAGAACTGTCTCAAGAGGTCAGGTGGCATGGAATGCATTTTAATGGAATCAGTAAAACTTCAGCCAGGAACATTTAATCGTACTCAAGAAACATGGTGCCTGACCTCTTGTTCAGAAGAGCTGCCCCCTGAATACTGCTCTCCCAAGAAAATTAATAAATTCTATTTGCATATGTGGTCACTAGCAATGTCACTGAGTCAGATTTAATACCAATGAACATTCAAAATTCAGAAAAATTTGGGATTCTTGTGTCTATTACATGATGAGGTATAAACCTTGTAAAAGTGGTTGTACACATCCTTTTATTAAGCAAGGGCCAATTTGGCCATAACTGGAATTTGTCATTTGTCTTGAACTATTTACCAAATGCCTTGGAGTTGGCAAACACAAAACCTAGTTTTGTTGAGTGCTTTCCCTAAATTTTTAAGCCCAAGTGATTCCTAGGGAAATTTGATCCACATGTTTCAGAATCGTTTACACTTAGCTCATCAAAATGTTTTGTAAGAACTATTTGATGTCTGAGATGTCTTTTAAAGCCACTTCTTTCAGAAACAGGAAATTGTCCTTTGTTTTATTATTTTTGTTTGTGTTTCTCTCCTAAGAGTAAACAACCCCAAAACTCACAAAGAATAGAAATAACTTCAAATTTTTTTTTTTTTTTTTTTTTTTTTTTTTTTTTTTTTTTTTTTGTGGCACCGGGGTTTGAACTCACAACCTCGCGCCTGCCAGGGCAGGTGCTTAAGGCACTGAGCCAAACTCCCGGCCCTGGTTTTTTTTTGAGGCAGGATCGCACTATGTAGCTCAGGCCGGCCTTACGCTCGTGTTGTAGCCCAAGCCGGCCTCGAACCCACAACGCTCCGCCTACCTCAGCCTCCCAAGTGCTGGGATTAAAGGCGTGCGCCACCACGCCCGGCTTCAAAATTTTTAATAATTGAGGTTTAGCAGATCCCCTACACACACAATAAAATTCTTATAGTTATAATTATACCACAGTGTATTCACTGATAGTGCTGGTAACCAGTGTTTTCATTAGTTGATTAACACCGAAGAGGTATTCAGTAATTTTTTCCAGGGAAGTATAAAAGGCAAAACTATTGTTAAAAGATGTATAAAATAGTGGTACAGTAATTACCATAAAAAGAATAAAATATACTCAGTTATAATTTCATTATAAAGGCATCATGTCTTACTGGTTTCATAAAATAATTGTATTAACTGCTAAATAATAAAATTGATAAGACATTCAATAAACTCATAGACGTGTAATAGACATGGTTAATAGGTACATTAAAAAATAAGTGCATTAAAAAGTCTTCATTATGCTAACATTTGTGACTACATTTTGTACATTGGTAGCAACTGGGGAAATAAGAACTGTGCATGTACAATGTGGGTATAAGTTGATAAAGTTTTTATCAAAGGAGAGTTGGCATCATACAACTTAAAAACACATACTATTATTTTGTTTCATTAATTTAACATCTGGTTATTCAACCTGAAGAAAGTTCCATAAGCACAAAGATTCCAAAAATATGAATTGCAACATTAGCAACAGTGAAATGAAATATTTTTCTAAGATGTTGTCATGAAAGCAGTGGAAAGAAAATGTTTAGGAGATCCAGCCAGTAGTGATTAAGAAAATGAGAAAGGCGAAGATTTCTGGAAGGGCTCTGCAGTGAAGGGCTATCATTAGAGATTTTTGTCCTAATAAGTTCAGAGGAAAGAATTCTCCCTGTACAAAAACTCCCACCAAGTTGGCAAACTTGGAGAAGGACTCCTTCTCTGTACAGAGGTCCTGGGTAGGGACATTCACACAGTGTGATTCCAAGCAGGCGTCTGCTTCCAAACAGGGCTCCGAGATGATTAATGACTTAGTGCTGGGTCTTCTCTCTTCAGAGAGTGGCTCACACGCTGGAAAAATATTACCTATTTTCCTTTCTGAACCTCACGCAGACTTGTTTCACAAGAATGAAGGAAAAAAAAATATTATATTCTTGTTGGATCTTCCAGGAGAGGGACCACCTCTTCAAAACACCTGCAAGTTCAGTAACTGCCCTAAAAGGAGGGCCACTGAAGCTTTACTGACATCGTGCTGCTGTCGAGATTTAAAATTTTTTCAAGAGCAAACCCTTTTATAGACTTGCTCCTGGGCTCAGAACTCTGGTTGACAACTAAGCAAGTCATCTTATCTACCTAATGTAAGACCTGAGGGTTTAAACCTCATCCATTCTATTTGATGGATTAGCGGAAGTCCTGGGGATGCTGAAGAAAGGTCAGTGGCTCTGAAATAAAATAACTCTTTTGAGTTCTGTCAGAGAGGGCCACCCATCTATCAGCAGGGAATCATTATAAGACTACAGCAGGGGAGAAAGGGCGAACATGGAAGGAACTATTTAGGGGTATTTTTATATATTGAATAATCCTCTTTCCTTGAGGTTTTGCTCCACCACAGTGACTAAGACTCCGCATGCAGAGGGGGAGGCTAAAGAGAGGATCCCCCCGGGGAGCAGGGGTTCAACGCTAGCTCTACAGCTCGTGGCTGCACTGAGAGGGCCACCAGGTGAGCTTAAGTCCTCCCCCTTGTAACAGAGGAGGGATTGCACCCTGCAGAACTGGGATGAGGAAGACAGAAGGAAATACACAGCCCTTCAGCAGTGCGAGTTGTGTGATGGGTAGCAAGAGCTGTGCCCCGCATCAGCAACCTCTGCCCTGGGACAGTGGGTCTCACACTCTATCAGTGTCCTTGCTTCACAGAGCCACCTCTGGCCTCTCTCCTGAATAACCCCGCACACGGCTTAGGCACCCTGTTCCTGGGTTCTGGTTTTGTGACTGCTTGGCAGTGATCATTATCGGTAATAAAACTGTTTGCTCATTGTCTATTTATTTTATTCTTCCAAAATAAACCTTTGGAGCCAGGCATGCTGGTGCCTGCCTGCAATCCCAATACATGGGAGGCTGAGTGAGAAGGATCACTGTGAGTTTGAGGCCAGCCTGGGCTACAAAGCGAGTTCAAAGCCAGCCTGAACTGCATAGCCAGATCCTATCTCAAAAAACCTCCAAAAAATAAAAATAAAATAAACTTTAAAAATAAACTTTTTTTTGTATTCCCATCATTGAAACAGTGCCTGGTATATGTGTATAATACATTATTGTTTAGTGAATGAACAGATGAAAGAATGATAGTTTCTTTATACAAAATGCTTTTTTGCAGATAAAAGGAATGAGTTACATTTGTACGTGTTGATGTCAAAATGTGTCCAAGCTGTATTTTAAATACACAAGGACAAGTTTAAGAAGAGTTTAAGCTTAGAATTTCGCTTGTATATCAAATGTCACAAAAGAAAATAGTTTCATACGATCGGATATATGAATTTTAAATGCCTTGGAAAACTGAAATCATGGGTTATTTTTTAATGTGGAGTGAGAATCCATATAGGAATAAAACATATATAATTGTAAACCATGTGATATCCCTGGATATCAAATGCTAGTAGAGGGGTACACGCTGGATCCTGAATCTGTGGGAGACAAGTCAGAACCAGAGCCAAAACGTTTTATTTTTCTATAACATGCATCTATAATGCACTGTAACTTACATATTAGGCTCAGTAAGTAATTATGGAAAATAAAGAATAATTATTATACTGAAATAAATATTACATGGATTTGATCTCTCAATTTTTTTCTTTGCAAATTGAATATTAATATTCACATTTTGGTTTTTTATTAAGTTTATTGGTATAATTTAGATAAACATAATGATCATATTCATCATAAGGAATTTGTACCTGTATGTATCTTGATTTCTCTTTTTTTTCAGTTCCCTCCTCTCCCTTCAACCCCTCTTGCCCTGCTTATTTACAAAGCTCTGTTTCCATGTTACCCATCTTTTATGATTTTTTTCCTTTTTCCTTCCTTCTTTTCCTCCTCCCCCTCCATACTTCCTCTTTCTCTTGAACAATTTCTTTCTGTTTCATAAAACCTATTAAACCCTTTGGTCCTTATTTGCACTTTTGGTTTCTCACACCAGGGGAACAATGCGATATTTACACATGCGTGACTTATTTATTCCACTTAAGAGTATGATCTCAAGGTGCACCCATTTACCTAGAAATGTCTCAAGCTTATCCTTCTTTATGGCTAAGTAGTACTTCATTGTATAAAAAAGCACATTTTTTTTATTCATTCCTCAGTTGATGGGCATTTGAGTTGTTCCCAAGTTTTAGCTCTTACAAACTGTGCTGCTATAAACACAGGTGCACATATATTGCTGTGGTATGATGTTTTTATTTCTTTCATGAAGATACCATGAAAGGGAATAGATGTGTCAAATGAGACTTCTAGTGCTAGTTTTTTGAGGAATCTTCACACCAATTTCCACAGTGGTTGCACCAGTCTACACTCCCACCAACAGTGGAGACATATTCCTTTTTCCTCACAGCCTCCCACCCCCAGATACTAACCATTCTTTCTGGAGTAAGATGGAATCTCAGTGTTGTTTTAATTTGCGTGTCTCAAAAGACCAGTGATATTGCAAAGTTTTTTAATATATTTTCTTGCTGTTTGTATTTCTTCCTCATCTCAGATGTGACCTTTCTATTTTTTTTTTTAAATATTATACTGCCCTCACCCTTCTACATGTGATGTGAGCTGATACAGAGCCTGGAGTGAGAAGCTGGAATGTTATACACAGTATGGCACAGTATTCAAGGGTTACTTAGACACAAGCTCCAGTGTTTGGTCTGATGACTGAGATGAGTGGCTACTGGTCAACCAATGAACAGGTGGTTTACACACCGTGGTCATGCAGGACAAAGGATGATACTTATTCTAGGAGGAAAGGAGTGAAAGATTTCATCATGCTACTCACAAAGGTGCACGATTTAAAATTTACTTATTTACGGAATTTGTCTTTTAAAATTTTGAGACCACATTGACCACTCTTAACTGAAGCTATGGAAAAGGTAATCATGGAAAAGAAGGGACAACTCTAACAGAGCTTCATGCCAGACACTTCAACTAGACTGCTAAAGTTGTAACTGTTTGATATTATAAAAGGACTACCTCATTTAAATATGCAATTTAAATTATAATAATGGACACATTATTATAATTTACATTCCATCCAACCCTTACTTTTGTGGGTATTTATTTCCATTGGAAATTATTTCTTTCAAGAATGTCATATTTATATGTTTGCCATTGCTTCTGACTTTATCCACATTTTTTTATAGAAAAAGATCTTCCAGGTGACCTGGCTACCTGTCTTCTCATTTTCTCTTCATGTGTTAAAATTCTAGGTATCTGGATGCTAACACTACTGTCTTCTAAACCTGAAGTGCTAACACTTTTTAATCAGGAGATGTTTTCTGTAATCTTTCTTTTACCAGCATTTATTCTTTGCTGAACACGTTCAAGATTCCAAGCAATAAATTTCTTCCCCTCACAGATTTGTAGTCTACAGTGTTTCCAACAAAATTTTTAACCAAATTTTCTAGATGATCAGCGTTTTCTATTTTAATAAAAATTTTATGTAATGCTTTAATATTTTAATCAGAAATAAATATGGAAAGTAGCCTGAGTTTTCCGAATATAAGTATAAAAGTCATTGAGGTTGTGATGTATTTCTTGTCGCACCGCTACTTAGACAAAGAACTGTTGCTCGAATTCAGATCTCATAAGAAGAATTTGTTTCATCAGCTGAAAATCATGGGATTGGTCAAAGTTATTTTAAGGATCCTGTTTCAGTTTTCTTTTGCGGCACCTCAGTATGTAGGGCAGCTGGGCAAGAGCTGATCTTGGGTAGGCTCGTTCATGTCTGGGGATCAGTTGGCTGTCAGCCTTGGTTTTTTCCACGGGCACGGATGTGACACTCAGCTCTTCTCCTCGAGTCTCTCTCTCCCGCTTCAGCAGAAGAGTCTCGGCATGTTCTCAGGGAGGTTGATATACATAAGAGACACGAAGAGCAAGCCTAGCATCTTCCTGTATTTCCAGCATCTTCTTGTGCCATGCATGTCAGTATCTTATTGGTCAAATGAAGTTATGTGACACTCTAGATTTGAAGAAGGACTCTAACATTTACATAACACAAAGTGTGATTACAAGGGAGGTGGAGACTTAGGGGATTTTCAACCTACCACAGGTCCTTTCAAGCATCGGGACACTATATTTAGACTAATATTTAATTGAATAACTTTTTTTTCACTCTCAATTTGTACTATCATATATATGTATACACACACACAAGCAATTAGACAAATACATAGCTATGGAAAAGAGAAAATAAATCTGAGATTTTTAGGCTATTTTCAAATTTTGTATTTTTATAGTATTTAGAATGATGTTTTCCTGGGAATTCCACTGTTTGTTGTTCAATAATTAGTATGAGTGTTAATGATTAATATAATGACCTGTATAACTTGGTATGTGGCGTTCCAATTGTTTTTTAAATGTTCTATTATCTTAATTAGCTCATTGTTCATTTTTATTAGTATATTGAACAGAGAATGAATGAAAGGAAATGGGACTCAGAGAATATGAAAATGGACTTAATATGGGATAAAAATAGTGGGAAACAATGACATAAAATGGAGTTTTATCTCTTTATATTGCAGATCCTGCAGATTTCCCCATGAAAACTACTGAAACAAAATACACATACCCACACACACTTAAAATAAAAGAGCAAGCTTCCCTTCAAATAACTTTACCAATCAGGCAACCTGTTACATAATTAGTAGGCCTGATCTCATTAGGTATGTGCAAGGGTGGTAGATGCAAGTGGTCTGTACTTGGAAAGACTTCCCCTTCTCTTTAGTCAGCTTTATGATCCATATCAATTTGCTCATCTGGAATTTCACAAAGCTTGTTCTATTAAGCAATAGCTCTGACTCTTATTAAATACATTCAGAATAAGCTGGTAATTATATCCACTTGGAATTTCACAGTTTCCATTACTAAAATAAGGATTCTGAAATGTCCTACAATGAAGAATCCAATTTAGCTTTCTTTAATCATGCTTCATTATTTTAAAAGTCGGCATGCGTTTTTTAATGAACAATGATTTATATGGCATTAGAAAGTATTTTTCCACAAAAAATAGTGAGCTTTGTATTCTTTTACACACACACACACACACACACACACACACACACAATCTTCCAGCGAAGTGAAATTATTAAAGCATATCTTTCACTTTGAACTGCTGTGTATTATGGATTTTTTCCTGCTGTAAATCATTGAGAGAAGCAGAAATTCTCTATGATCAGCAAGATTCTATCAGTAAATAAAATACCCTGTGGCTGAGTATGTATTCAGACCCAGAGAACTCAGCAAAAGTGGAGGTGCCTGCCAGGATGCTGAGCTGTGTGTTGTTGAATTCATTTGATTGCCTTGGATTGTTAGAAAAGATGACATAACCTTAAGTTTTAGTGAAAAATGACTAGCATTTATTTTACTGTGGTTATTTTGGCTAAGGAATGATGGCTTCACAGGATCTGACATGTATCCACTGAGTAGCAGGGCTTACATTCCTTTCCATTTGGGACGTAATTTATCAGTAACACAGTGTAAGCTGTAAGTGACTCTGTGTGATTGGGTCAGAAAAGAGGATACACTTTAGAGACTTTTGTGTCTTATTGTTATTACTTTATTTTTAGTTAACAAATGAGGATTGCACATATTTATGAGATTTAATGTATATTTTTACACATGTACACATTTTGTAATAATCAAATCAGGGTAACTGGAATATCTATCACTTTGAGCATTTATTTTGTGGTAAGAATATTCAGAATTTTCTTTCCTAATTAGCTTAAAATATACTGCATATTACATTAATATTAACTATGGTCACCCTAGTGTACAACAGAACACCAGGCTTCCTCCTGAGATATGTTTCTGGGAGCCTTGAGCTGCCATCTTGGAAGCCTGACTGTCTTGAAACTGCCATGCTGTGAGGAAGCACAGACCACATGGAGAGGTTATGAGAGGTATTCTGGATGACAGCCCCAGTAGACCTCCAGGAGACAGGCAGCATCTGTCACAAGTGCAAGTGAAGTTATTTCTGGAGAATTCCAGCTCCAGTGCTTGAGTCCTGCAATAATCTAGTATTTCTACCTGAGGTACCAGTAATATGGAGCAGAAAGAATCCATTCTCGTTATGCTGCCTTGATTCTTGACCTACAGAATTTGTGAGCGAGATACAATGATTGCTTCACATCAACTGCTGGTAGACTTTATTATCCAGCAATGGTAATTAAGCAAGGGGCCACATAGCTTTCACTTTCTGACATTTTTACTAATACTACTGAACAGCATTTTCCTGAGCAGCTACCGTAGGTCATCTCCTTTTTAAATACTTTCCTTATTCGTCCAATCGTAGCAGAAGCTCTATAAATTAAATTATGTTATCTCTTTGCTTGCTCTCAACGAAGACATCAAGGTTAAGAGATGTGAAGTAACTTGCCTCATACCCTGTTTGCAATTTAAACTGTACAGCTCCACTTGGCACCAGTGGCATTTTATGAAAAGGAATGGGGAAGGAAATAGAAGCATTATGTTGGAGTCAGTCTTATAAACTTCAAATGCCTCTTGGTTTTCAAATAATTCAACATCTACCGAAAAGACTGAGGTCAGAAACATCACCACTAGAAATCTGATCTCGCTGTTTGACTCAATCTTTTTGCTACCACTTTTTGACAGATTTATTATTTTTCTGGTATTCAGAGCCATAGATTCTAATTTAATTATAAGAAATACCCTGACATGACAATCTGCAATACATTACAGATCTACTTCACTTCTGGATTAGTTTACTGTGTATCATGGCTGACCCAACCATATTTTCTGAGTTTCTGCTGTCTAGTATCCTAGTAAAATTATACTGATATGATTTTTGTTATTGCTATAGAGAGAAAAACAAGGAGTAAATCATGTAGCACATAGCTTGCTGTCCTACTCAGATCCCTTTGGATGTCGTTGGCCATCTGCAAGTCAGTCTCCCAGTTTCTGTTTCTTACTCTTCAGTTGATTGCCCTGGACAATGGACCTGCCTCATCTCCTTGGAGAACTTGAAGAGCCTGGGGTTGTATACACTGGAGTTCCCCAGAGTCTCAGGCTCTGTCTAAAACAGTAACAAGCACTTGCTTGGCTTGATCTTCTTTTCTGTGCTGACTTTCTTTAGTCCTTCACCAGTTTTTCCAGGAGTTCTTCCTTAATAAACCAATTGCACCCAAATCCTTAGCTCAGAGTCTGTTCCAGGGAGAATATAAATTATGTTAGAGGGTCGTCATAAATGTTAACACCACTGAAAAAAATGTCAAGTAACTCTCTCAAGAGGATCTGTTGCTGACACCCAGCATGCTTATTTGTTTGTGCTGCACATTAATATGTGTTCAGAGTTTTGATGCAATAACTGAGGAGTGAATAGCAAGAATCACCATAGTTAATAGCAAGCATAACATAGTTAATAGGATACCAAGAAAATTCACAGTCTATCTGGCACATAAAGTATTTCCTATTGAACATATCTCATGGAGAATGGTAGTATATAATGACCTATCATTTAATATAGGTTCTAGTACGGGTTTTCTTGGAAACACAGTGATGAATTTCAGGTTTGCTTCATTTTCCTTTCAATGTGTATATTTTATCCTGAAATACTGCCTTAATAGCAAAGCTGAATTATAAAACATGAGATGTACTGGGTGTGTAGCTCAGTGGTAGTGAACTTGCCTAGCATGCGCAAGATTCCCAGCCCTGCATATCTCTGCCTCTGTCTTTGCCTCTGCCTCTGTCTCTGCTTCTATCTGTCTCTGTCTCTGTTACATATATATATATATATATATATATATATATATATATATCTTCAAATGTAGAATGGAACACCTCACTAATGGGGCTTTCCAGTCTACTCTGAACCCTTCCATAAGAAAATCAACATAAATAACATTGCTCTCAGAAGTCAGGACCTGCAGTTGGATCTACTAGAGGCCAGAGATCACAGGACACATCAGAGCACACGTGACTTAATGGAAGTGGGTATACTGGAAAAAATGATCACCCTAGATAACAAGCCTACAGTTCAAATAGCAGGCCGTCCTGCGTCATCTGTGTCCAGAGAGCAAAGCTGATGCACTGAGGCGCACACACGGCTCCCCAGAGCCCAGGTGCAGCATCCTATCTTTTGAGAACTGCCATCCATAGCCACCAGAATTTTAACTGAAATACAAACAAACAAACAAACATTTTTTTCCCCAGAACAACTTCATGTAAAACTTAAAAACACTTAGAATAAAAGGCAGGGAGAGTTGGGTCACTTACTTCTTAAAATGTTTATGCTATGTTTTGTTATTGTCATAATTTTTTGATGTTGATCCCATTAAGGATTTAATTAAACTATCAGTTAAAATTTGATCTTGGCAAACTCTGGGGGGTTCTGTGTTAGATACCTGGGATCTGGGATCAAGTAGCTGACTGTTTGAAAGGAAAGATGACATCAAAAAGCTAAACATAAGACTGTCACATGCTTGCTTCCAGGGACTGGTCTACCTCAAAGTGAATGCAAGGCAAATCTCTCCCAATTAAGGAAGGATGTGAAGAACTATAATGGAAGCTGATTCTCTGAGTAGATCTCTCAAATATAATGTTGAGCAAAATAAAATAGAAAGAAAATTCTCGATTGTAGCATTCCATTAACTTATAGTTCAGAAGTAGGTAAATGTCCCTTATGCTGCTAAAAACCAGGATCTTTTGATGGGGTAGTAACTAGTTGTTTCTCCGGTGCGATGAAGTCTCCGTTCTTTCTCTCATACAGTTGCTAAGGGGCACACATGTCTCCTTGAGAAAGCATTGTACTATTGGTCACTTTCCTTTTGGTTTGTTAAATAAAGTTTGTGGAAGGCTATTGTTTTGGACTATCCTCTTTTATCAGACCCCAGGTGACCGGACCAGTACACAGTCATTTGTGCTGTGTCATGTAATCAAATGGACTTGAAAACAGATCTGTTAAATAAATAAAAACAGGAGATTCCAGTCAACCTGAGTCAGTGTAATAAGGATGTCCCTGATATTTTCACCCTGTGAGGAAAGTAACTTTGCAAAAATCAGTCCAAGTTTTGTTCTCTGCTTCTGCTCCCTCCAGCTCTTTCCTGTCTGTACAGCCAGCTCCTCTCCTCTGCAAACTGGGGCGCACACTCTACCCTATGCCACAAGTTGTTGCCTGGTTCTAGAACCACAAATTAAAGTCAATTAAAACTTTAAACCAAATTTGTTGAAATTTTGTCTTTTACCAGATTTGTTGTGAAATGTTCCAAAACCTAGCTTTGTGTTAAGAGTGCTGGTCATTTTGCCATCTGTATCAGAATCACTATGGTGCTCATGGAAGGCATAAATTCCTGGGTCCATAACAAACTTGTTGACTTAGATTCTCTGGGGATGGAGTCTATAAAGCCTGCATGATTAGCCAGCCTGGAAACATTGAAGTGCTAATCAGTTAAGTACTCCACGGGTCATCTTGGGTCACCCTCAACAAATGTGAAGCCTGGCCTGTGAGACAGCTCCTAAGGCCACGTGGTCCCTCGTTTGGGCTGTGTCCCTCTCCTTGCACCTTTCAGAACTGCCACCTGGGGTGCTAGCAGTCAAGTATTATATTTTCTTCTCTTCTACCAGATTCTTCACTCAATAGGGTACAATGTTTACAAACCATCCTTTACAAATGTTTATAGCATCCTTTATAAGGCAGCTGCATCCCTCAGTGAGAAAGAGTGGTGAACGAAATGAAAATTTGGTTCCATAATATCCTGCCTTGTTCTTTTAAGTGGACTCTCAAAGGGGAGGGAGGGTTAGCTGCTGGCTTTAATGAGATATCTTCATTTTAGCAGCACAAGGCATTGTTGATTAGAAGAGACCCTTTCCTTGTTCTGCTACATTCCAGGCATTGCATCACCATCTTCAGAAGCAGCTGCCTTGTTTGTGCCACATGATAATTCGGGCAAAGGCACAAATCAATACCAGGAATGGGTGTGTGGGGCGCATGCACTATAAGTACTGTGAGTATAAATAGAGCAGGAAGAATAACCTTTTTGTGAACCACTGTGTGGTAATCCTCGGGAAGCCAGGAAGCTGGTATGACTTCAATGGCCCTTTTATAACATTACACGCACCCCCCACCCAGCTGCCCTTCTCCCGGCACTGGGCTGCTTACTTAAGTTACCATTTTTTAATGCAAATCATCATAATGGCTTGATAATTATTTCAATTGGCATTTATGGAGCCATTCAGTAAAAGAACAGCCAGGGCAAAACCCTAGCTAATCTTCCCACCTTTCATATCCTCTGGGTTTGAGGTAGAATAACACAAGAAAGCCCCAAAACCAGAGGCTTTTTGAAGTGTATTCTTAATGGACCCAACTCTCCCTCCTTGTTACTCTGTGAAGTGAATGTAGCCCAAGTTAAACAGAATAGCAAGAGCATAATATTTGTGGTGGCTTGAAAGGAGAGGAGGCAACGACAAGCACCCCCTTCCTCCTTGGCTGGGCTTTCAGATTGGTTGGATAGCATTTTAACAAGATGTTGTTATTATTGAGAAAAAAATAATAAACATTTATGGAGTGTGGTGATATGGTGAGTAACTATTCTAACACGTTTCATCTAAGAGGATCTTATTCAAAAACATCTATTTTTTTCCATAGAGGGTGAATGTTTTTTCAAAACCGTTTTGTGCACTGTTAAGTAGTGTGCAATTTATTTACAGGAAGTCTAGCAAAACATAAATCACTGCTGTGCTAGATCGCTCCCTGTCCTTTCATCAAATTCCTGGTCTGTAGTGATTAGAGTCAGAAGCTCAGAAATGAGAAAGCCACACAACATGCCTGTTCCCAGGAGATGACAGAGGCAGGGAGAATGACTGACTGTCATTTCTGTCTGGAACAAGTTTGCTCTCAAGTCGTACAGAATACTCACACACAATGCCATTACCATGCTGTAGATCCATAAAGTGGTTGAGAATTGCGCATTCTTGAAAACATGCAGCCCAGCTGCTAGACTGCTGGAACCAGCATTGTATCTAGCTCTGGTTCTACACTTAGTTCTTAAACCCATCAGTGAGCCCTACATGGAAAGCTGGCTTCTCACTGCTGACCCCAGACCAAAACTAATCAATTCATGGGGAGAAAGATCCACTGGCTAATTGGGAAAGGTATGTTTAAGTAATTCTTTGTCTTTGCTTAAATAGATCAATAACATTGTCATGTAAGGACTCTAATACATATTTAAACCCTTCACATGACTCAATGGATTGAGCAAGTTTCCAAATTTACCCCACAACAGCCTTCTTTTATTACTAACATGAACTGTACAACAGAAGTGTTTAATTTTTGTGGGGGGCATTCCAGGGTTCGAACTCATGACCTCGCACTTGGCAGGCAGGTGCTTGTGCCGCTGAGCTAAACTCCTGGCCCTAACTTTTTAATTTTTAAAACACTAATCCAGACCTAGATATGTTTCAACTGGGGTCTGTGGACCTCTAAGCAAACTAAGTATCCACAAGACCCCTGATTCTGTCATGCTGTAGTTTGGTTGCTGCAAATGTCTCAGAATATAATTCACATCCAGGCTTAACAACTATAGCTATTAAAATATAGCGCATTTAAAATGCTACATTCAATATAGTAATAAGTAAACATCACGTATTAGGATTTTCATTGTAATTGTTTACTTTGTGAATATTATGTACTTTACCTTTATATATTTAAGAGCATTATTCTGACATGTATGTATTGGCTCCACCCAAATGACATGAATCCCTAGCACCAAAAAATTGAAAAGCTCTCAGTAAGCTCTATTTATGGCTGCTGATGCAGGAAATGAATTTATTTTACAGGTCAGTCATACAATCCTGACCCATAGTAATCTCAAAGGAAAAAATATCCCAAGGCCATGGAAAATCTTGACAAATAAGAAGAATGGATCAGAAGAAATCTGAAAGAATCAATTAAAATAGCGGTTCTTTTGCTTCCCCAACTTGCATTGCACAACTTCAGGACTGGCCTGGCTGTCACGGTGACAGGAACACCCAGATACAATGAACAGACATAGAGCCAGATGATTTTTGGGAAACAAATGACATCCAAATGGTTATTGTCACTTTGATGTTTAATTGGACAGCAATTATTAAGGAACAGAAGAAAATAGTATTTGGTAATAATGTTTCCACAGTGAAAACTGGCCTACTTTTTACATAAATTCATCACTAATTTATAATGGAACTCCATGCTCTGATGACTTCAGTGGTGTACTGAACCAAACCAGGATGACTTCTTGTGAGAATACCCAGTAGTTTTTCCAAGCAGGTACAGTGTGTTAATTAATATGAAGAACAGGACATTTTTATATTCATTGGATATGCAGGTATATGTTTGGAAGAATATTTGCTGTGCTTAAGTGCTTAATCAATTACTGTAGTTGCTGTCACCTTCTTAGCCTATAGTCTGATATCACACAACTGAAACAAAGCTTTTATTCATGTTTATAAACTCTACATTTCTCCTAGTGGTTCTCTCTATCTCTTTTTAACAAGATCTGATGATCTCATTATCTCTTCACGGACATGTAATTGGTTATATTAAAGAGAGAGAACAGAAAGAATGCATGCAATACCAAGTTTAGCTTAACTTTCTCTTTATACAGTTAATGAGCTCAGAATTCATCATTAGTTTAAAAGCCATTGTTGGGTGCAGTGGTGCATGCTTGTGATCTCAGCTACCTGGAAGTTTAAAGCAGAAGGATTACAAGTCTGCACCCAGCCTCAACAACTTGACCGGACTCTGTCACCAAACGAAAATTAAAAAGGCCGAGGATGCAACTCACCACTGCAGCACCCCTGGTTTGATTCCTAGTGCCACATTAAATAAATAACAAACAAACTTATCCAGGCTTCTTTTCCACAAAATTATGAATAACAATTGAAGAAATATTTGGATTTGAATTTATTATTGAAAAGATCTTGTCTGTAAATGTCCTTCTATCATGGTCAACATAACTTTCCAGCTGACTTTTTCAAGGCATGCAATTACATCCCTTGATTTCCCTTCCCTTCCCATCCCTTCCCTTCCCCTCCCTTCCCTTCTTTTCCCTTCCCTTCCCTTACCTTGCCTAGTCTTTCTTCTTTATCATTTTTCTTTCCTCTTAGCTGTTTTTCTTGAGCCATATTCCTGTTCTCACCAGAGTCACACACCTGCTAGCATTCATAAGAGTTTTTCCTTCAAAACCCAGCTGTGTTCTCTGACTAATATATGAACACCCCTTGACTAGGAAATGGTTCATCCTTGACTCAATTTAAGTTTTAATTACATTTCAAGGCTGCCTTTTTAAGGCGATAAAATTTCAGTACAAATAATTTACGTGGATGACATACTATGTATGGCAGTGACTGGCACATGGAGTGAATAATTTCTCTCTTTGCCCTTCTAGATTCATTCTCCCCCTCCCCAGGAGGCTCATCTGAATGGACAACAGCAACCAGGCCCCTTTGCCTTCTGTTCTCAGGTGGATTTGGACAATGAAAGCTATAGATCAGAATAAAGAAATCCTCAATGGGAGGACAGAGAGAACACAAGGCTTTATCAAAAAACTAGAATGCGCGAGGGTTTTATTTTTTTAATAGCTAGTGACGCTTACATTTCCTCATAGCAGTGCTCCTCCCTTGCCTCATGAGTTCTAATGGCTCTCAAGTCTTTTCTGCTACATTAAGCTCCTGGGCGCTCCATGATCCTAGGTTTTCCTTCAAATTGTTGATTTATTACGTGCTACTTCCTTACCTCTGCCTGGGTATGCTGTGAGTTTCTGCCACAATCTTGATGACACATTAAGGAAAATTTATACTTCATGATACATATATAGCATAAATAATGATCTGGATCTAGATTCGAGTTCCAGTCCCCGCTTTTCTTGAGGTGCAAGTTTTATTTTAGCTGTTATAAAAGTGAGGATAATGAATTCAGTTTCAAGAAATTTTATGACAAAGATAAAATACCAATGGCAGTAGAGCATACTTTGTTTAATCTTAAGCCTTTGTATATATCAATTTTATTCAACCAGAATCCTTAAACTGAGCAATTCTCCAGATATTATTTGCATATATTATTTCAGATATTATTTCCAGTTATTGTTTCATGTATAAGGACCTTGAGTAAGTTTTCCACTGTAGCAAACAGCAGCAACAAAATTCATTGCCCTAATTTTCCTAAATAAATTTATACAACACAGAAGTGAAAATGTTGAAAATGCACAAATAATGTTACTAATGTCTTAATATTAGGGAAATGCAGGATTCTATTTATATGTGTTTGGGTGGAGGGATTCACATGATCTCAATTTTATAATTGTTTAAATACATCACCAGATGTTTACAGTTATTTAAAAAGATCTCTGTGGTAAGTGTAATTAGTGTTAGGGTTGTGACTTCTAGATTTCCATGAATCAATAGATAAAACCATCTCTTTGCCCTTATACAAAATATAGTAAGTCTGTGTCTTTTCAAGGATGGAAGAATTGAGAACACAGTAAAATACTATCATCTCAACTATTATCTTGAACATTATTGGAACTATGAGTCAGGTGAAGTAGCAATGCTTTATTCTTCAAATTCCATTTATCACTCATGCCAGAACAGGTGCAGCTCTGGCAACACAGTTTCTCAATCACTATCTATCAAGCAGTGTTGCTTTCCTAGCACATGGTTCTTAATGTGAATTATAGCATTGCGGAAAAGTCATGTAAGAGATACTCCATCCTATATAGTCCATCTTACATTTTCTTATTCTAATGAGATGTATCACTTCTGCTCCTGGGTTGCATCATGAGCTAGTCACCTGTTCCACCAAAAAGCAAGAGGACTGTGGAACACAAAGAAGCGCACAGATACTTGAAATCAGTTGAGCAGTATATTCCTGCCATACCTAATGCCATTTGCAGATCTCTCCCTTAATCACATTACCCTAAAATAGGCATCTGTGCCTATGCGAATGTGCCTACATATATATTATATTAAAACTAAAAGTCATGCAATAATTTCAGTAAATTCGAAAGTAAATCTGAAATATGATTTTGAAGTACATTATTTCTGGATATACAAATTTCTAGCCATTACTAACTGGAATCTCTGTTTTATGTAATTTTTTTTCAACAGAAGAGCTCTTTAAACATAACTGTTTTTATAAGCAAGGTTTCTTGGTGATTGTATCTGTTCTTATTATAAGATAATTCATGGAATACTGTATTCATTAACAATAAGGACCTTGGGAAATCTTGCCTATTCTCTTAAATCAAGATAAAGCACATTCAAATGATGTCAGAAAATCATTTTTACATCAAGATTTTCAGAGAGGCAATTATACACTTTCCCACAGTTATTCACCCTGAACTTGTATAAGCTGGAGATTAGTAAGTTTCCCCAAGCAGTTTACAATGTTTTCCCTGGGTTTGATCTCAGAGTAAATGAACCATGGTTGCTCTCTATTCTTGCTTATAATTTTTTTCTTATTTCTTTTATTTCATTGTTTTTCTGATATATCATATTACTCATTTGGTCTGAGTTATTTTTTATTCTTAGTGATGAATAGTAATTGTTCTTTGAATATTTTCTTCTAGATTTAAACGTTTAGGTTGTGTTTATTTCTGTGCCCATTTCTTTTAACCTCTCCAACTCTGTCATGTTGTTATTTTGTGGTAGAGACTATATTTTGTATGCTACAGGAAGAATGCATACGGTATTCTAAGTACATTACCTCAATTACACAACAGCATCCTTTACAGCTATAAGAGAGAGCAAATGTAAAGACCTGTAGTGTTCGATAGGGAAGTTCATTTTCCACAGCTAGATTAAATTCACTGTTATTTAAATCTTTTCCTTGTTTTTTTTTCCAGTCTAATTAGGACCCATTGGTATTTGTGTGTGTGTGTGTGTGTGTGTGTGTGTGTGTGTGTGTGACAGGAATCGAACTCAGGACCTTGTGCTCTCCAGGCAGGTGCCGTGCCACTGAGCTATATCCCCAGTCCCCCTGTTGGGTTTATGACCTTGAAGCAGTAAGTGAAATATTTTTGGCTAAGAATACAAAGAGAAATCTCATGGAAAAATAAAACTTCACACAAGTGTAAGCTGAATTTTAGATGTCAGTGAAATGCAGATCATTTGGATAAGAGCTGTAGGAACAGATAACATTTTGGAGGATCATTGGCACTAACTCTCAACTCCCAAGCATGCATGGTTCATCTCTCATTGGGTATCCATGGGTCTAATGCATCTATCTATCCTAATTTCATAGAATATCCTGTTGCATCAAATTCAAACTGTTGTAATTTTGACTCTGAACTTCAAAGTCTCCAGTTATGTAGTATGTTAAGGGTAAACTACATTCCGAAAACTTTTTCAGGGGATAGGATCTTATTTCAAAGCCATCTTTTCAACAGTTGTGTTGCCCATCTCCAAGTCTGCTAGCTCATTCTGTGGGAAGCATCTAAGCCACTGACTGATTTTGAAGCCACTACAAATGAGGAAGCCTAGCATCTTAGCCTAGTCTCATTCTTGAAGCACATAGAGCATCTTCCTCAAGTTTTGAGGATGTGTAGATCAGTGTAATCTGAAAGCTAAGTGAGATTTTAAAGGTTTTTTTTTTTCTTGTAATTAGGTAAACATTGTATCATCTTGGCATCCAAAAGTGTCACTCAGGTGAATATCTGAAAATATATCAAAAAGATGCAAGACTTTGGTCTTACATCATTTTGTCTGACTTACGTGACTTAGCAAGATCATATAAATCTTACTTCTCTTCTACTATTTACAGATACATTACAAGGTTACCTATACTGTTCATATCATACAGTAATGCAGGCACACAGGATATCATTAATTTTCCTGTTATGAAATTCTCGTGACATCTGTTCGAATCTATGCAATGCTTCTGAGAAAAAGATTTTAACATATTTGCGCCTCATATATGTGAATGATTTTAGCATGCATATATACACATACACATATAAAGCCATTTACATATAGGAATTTTAGAAAACAAACTTTTGAAACAGTTAACTAAAACTACATTTTTGATAAAGTAATACACTAAGGTGTATTGAGACATTTGTAACAAGTGTAGGATCATAGAAAATACCTGTGTTTTTTATTGATGACCATCAGCTTCTGTCACTATTACTATGGTTCATACTTATATTCGTAGTTGGAAGAAATGTTATACTTTCATTAGAGTTTAATAAAAATAAAGACGTTTTTCCATCCACATTCCCTGGACTCTCAGTTACAAAAGTAATCATCGCTGACTGTTAGTCATTATTGGAAAACACAGGCATGGATTTTGTTTGTTTTATTTTTATTTCCGAGTGACAGAATGAAGATCTACAATAAGTGGGTAAGATCAAGCAGCCGTCCTCGCTCGGCTCCTTCGCCCCTCATCTGTCCCCGTGCTTTCGCAGAGAGTGTATGACCCCTCCTGCTCCTCCAGGCGGTCTTTCTCTGTTTCCTTCTCATAGTTTTCTATTCTTGTCTTGGGACCCCTGAAAAAGTCTCTGTGCTATTCTTTTTCTGCCATGCAATAATTCTACTGACAGACTGTTCCTAACACAATATAAACATTGTTCATACATTAAAATTTCTACTCAGTGATTTTCAAATTTTACCATGTTTCCAAAGTACCCGGTAGGATTGTTAAAACCCAGATTGTTCAATTTTCTTTCTTTCTTTCTTTTTTTCTTTCTTTCTTTCTTTCTTTCTTTCTTTCTTTCTTTCTTTCTTTCTTTCTTTCTTTCTTTGTTTTTAAAAATTCTACCCTTTTAATTACATACATAAAACACATAGGAACACATAATCACTCATCGGAAACACTGCTAAATATGAAGCATTTAAGTATAAACCTTCAAATATCCAACTAGAAATCACACTAGTCTTCAGTGTTAGTGAAGTACATAGAAAAGTTTATTTTGTGCTCAGAGTGTTTTTCTAAGATATCACAAATTGCACAACCAAACTCCCTCTCTCTCTCTCTTTCTTTCTCTCTCTCTCTCTCTCTCTCTCTCTCTCTCTCTTTCTCTTTCTTGCTTGCTTGCTTTCTTTCTTTCTTTCTTTCTTTCTTTCTTTCTTTCTTTCTTTCTTTCTTTCTTTCTTTCTTTTTCTTTCTAATGCTAGTTTGAGAAATTGCCACAAATTGAGAGGGGCTAAAATCAACACAAAGGAATTACCTTATGGTTAGGGCCATAAGAAATCCAAAGTAGGTCCACAGGGTTTCAGTGTTCCGGGGCCCTCACGGGAGAATCCACTGACATTGTCTTCCTTCCAGAAGCCGCCAGCAGCTCTTGCATCCCTGAGGTGTGCTTTCCTCACCACTCCTCTCACTGTGATGGTCCTGCCTCCCTCTTACTGGGAATGCTGCAATTACCCCAGGTCAATCCAGGTAACCCAGGATGATCTTCACATGTCAAGATCATTAACGCAATCACATCTGGAAAGTCCCGGAAACAAATTTCAGGTGTGAGGGATTAGAGTGTGGAATTTCTGTGGAGCTATTCATCTTTCTATCACAAGTGGGACACCATGCTGCTTCTGCTGCTCTGGGGACCACACATTGACAGCCGCTGACTGATGGGAAGAGTTATGTGTTCTAAAGCAGGCCCACTGCTAATGAATGGAATGAACTTAAGATGTCAAGTCCTCTCACCAACTCTATTCTCACATTCATCAAAAGAGCAGCAAGTTAATTAGCCTAACTTTCATCAGTTTATTAGAATAATTAATGTGTGGTTCATTATGCTAATTAAGAGCAAAGAATCTATTACTAATATTACAAGGGAAGAATGTTTCTCCATACTCCCAGGGGGGTGAAGAAGCCAAGCAGGGGAGAACAGAATTAATCAGGCCTGGAATGAAAGGGAGATAGTTATTGCCAATTTCAAGTAAAGACAAGAGGTTATACTTAAACCCTAAAGCTCAATTGATAACCTCAGCCATGGTAAAAATTGACCTTGGTCAAAACAGTAACATTGGAGGGAAATTGCACATACCTATTTCCCTTCCAAGTTAAATTTCTTTTTTTAATAGTAAGCATTTGGCGGAAGCACTGAATATCATTAGGCCTTTACTGCTTACTTAGAGGATGGGATTCCCATTAGCTGCACGTCAGGGCACAAAGGTACTTCCGTGTGGGTGTAGCTAACCAAGCATTTTGTCATAGGATACCAAAACAATCATGTCTCACCCAAAAGTTTCTGATTGTCCACATATGTAGATTCTGCTGCTTTCCTCTTCTTTCTTTACTGTTAGCATTTTGTTATTTAAACAAACATCTCCCAGACTTATTTTTAGAAAGTACACTGGAAGAATTAATTACCACATGTCATTCTTCTGAACCAAAAAAAAGTTACTGATTTGTTGCAGAACTCTTTATTTATTTTATCCCCCAGAAAAATCTGTCAATGACATTTAAATAAGTGCTTGTTTACACATTGGAGAGAATGAGAAGCTATAAACTTTGTTCTCTGTAGTAAATCATTTTAGATGGAAAATAATTCAATCCTGTGCTCACTAAACCTGGTGAATAATGACTAACACTTCTTCAAAATCTTGCAAATTACTGTCTGTCTATGAAGTCAAATAGGTTTGATCCGATTATAGCACAGGCAGTAATTCATTTAACATTGCAAAGAGTGTAGAGAGATCAAGCTTTATTGTGCCAGATTTGTCAAGAAGGAAGTAAAGTACAAAGATTTCGCACGGTTAGTGATAGAGTTGCAGCCACATTCTGGTTTAACTGTTATTATAGCATGTGACATAACCAATGCTCTCATTGACTGGTTTTGACTTCTACTATCTTTCTTGCTTTAGATAATTTTTTTCTGATGATAATAAAAGAACTTGATGTTGGATAGTTTTTGAAAAGGATGATCATTACACTCTTAAAATTCTAGTTTACTTTCTAAAAATGAGAATGTTGAAGAATATATGATTTAAATTGATGATTAATTTAAAACCCACAAAGAATCACTTCTGCTTATTCTCTCCTACATTTCAAGCACCTAGATTTTTCTGGTGTACAGATGGCACCCATTAGTTATTTGTTTAATTAAACTGGACTGAAGTGAGTGGTGCTTTCTAACTCTGGTTTCCTTTATCCTGCTGACTTTAAAACAGTGGAGTCCGTTGACTGATTTTTCATGCAATATCAGTGCCTGGGGGACAGAGAGGAGAATAAACCCAAAGATGAAACAGTGCTTCTCTGTGACTTGCAGTCAGCTGTATAATCAAAGTGGAAGAGAAATTTTTGAATTGAAGTCTCATGTTGTTATCTAAGGTTTACTGACTTCTTTAAAAACAAAACCAAAAAATACAAGACATTCTAGTAAACAACCTAAAGTCAGGCCAATCTCTGCAGCAGGAATCAATTCCATCTTTGGAAGACTGACAATGTCCTAGGGGTTCACCGGAATCAGAGACCAGGTGCAGGTCTGATCTTGCACCTGGAATCTCAGGGAATTCTGCTGTAATGATCTTTGCACAGCTAATGCTTGAGGAGGGGAACTGGGGATGATGCCGTACAGTGTCTGGCTCATATTGGGAGGTAAGTCTCACTGTCTTCCCAATCAGTGAACTCTTATTCATAGAGATGATTCCTTCAATTTACATTTTAAGCAGGTAGAACAAGTTACCTTGGAAATATCTTCTTCAGGATTTGATGGGCTCTCTACCTTTTATTTTCCAACTCACTTCCCATGGCAATGAATAAAGCACGACATAATTTTTGGTATAAATATTAATAACTCTGAAATTATTTTCTCTCAGTTCTTTAGAAAATATCAGTATGTCTGCAGTTTCATATATACTATCTAACCAGTGCAACTGTAATTGTCTTAGCATTGTTTCTGCTTAGTTTAGAATTAGAAATATCAGTTACTAAAACTGCCCAAAACATAATTAATTTTATAATTTGAGAAATACGTTAGACTTCACTTATTTACTGATTTATTTTAACCATTGCTATTGGTCATACATAAATATTACTACTGACCTAATAATAGCATGATGAACGACTTCAAGATTTTATTTTTTTCTCCCTTAGCTAAGGGGTTTGGTTGTATAGACCACCTAATATATTCTGAAAGTCTATTTTCTTTTAACTACATTCTCTGACCTGAATCCTGGCATGCATGCTGATCTTTTAGTGATAGATGAGCAAAACTCACCTACTGAAATGTGGCTGTGTTCCTGTTGTGTCAAATCTATAACTCTGATGTGTTCCATGATCCCCTTTTATTGCATGCCAATTCCAAAATACTATTTCCATAAAAACTGACAGTTTCTAGAAAGTGCCTGACTAACCAGCACAGAAAGATGGAATCATAAATTAGATTTTTTTTATTGTTTAGACACAAGTAGCTTCTCCAAACTTCCTCAGGTCTAGGGCATAAATGCCACCCCTTCTCTCATAAGCCTGGGTGAATGACGAATGGAGAGAAGAAGCAGACTCTGGTGCTAGGGAGTCCAGGTCTGCTTTCCTTTCTAACTGGAAAAGACAGAGAGAAAGGTAACAGGAGAGACGAAGTCAGCCTGGGTTGTCTGTTGTCTCCTTGTATCACAGCGCTCAGTCTTGCTTATTATAAAAGTCGCTTGCACACCTGGACACCGTGGGAAGATGACTTACCACACATGTGAGGCCATTCCATCTTCTCAGAGCTGGTTTTTAAATAAAGATATTTCTTTTTTGCCTTTCACCAAAAATGGCCTCCCGTGGTTTGTTCAGCAGCAGTAAGAAAATAAATGTGAGCATACAGAACGTAATGGCAGCTAATGTGACCCTGAGTATAGCGGTTTTTGACACATATAGGATGGTGTTTGCCAAAAGGTTTATTTTAAATCTACAAGTTACATTAAAAGATAAAATTGCAGTGGGGGATGCTGACATTTTGTATCATTTGAGAGAGAAAACAGAGAAGGAAAATGCCTGTATCTGTTGTCAGCCCAGTTTGATGGCTCACATCCGTGAAAAGAAGGCAACTTATGGAGACTCGGAAATAACCAATGTGCCGTGCGACCCTCATTGTGCTGCTTTCTACTCTTAGTCTTGAGATGACTTGGGAGCAATTTCTCAAATTTCATTGTTCAAGTTGGCATCGGTGTATTGTGGGACCAGGTCTTATACCAATTAAAAATTTTCCCAGTATGCAAAGTTTGCAAATAACTCATTGCGTCTATAAAATTCTTTGACTTAGGTCAGCTATTGTTTCAACATTTACTTAGTTACATACCGATGAAATGCCCTTTCAGTGATTTGATAGAAATGGTCTTCAAACCAGATAAAAGCATTTTCTTGTTATACCTACTTCCCCAGATGAATGAACTGCTATTTTGAATGGATCATAAAGCAAGCATTAGAGAAAACTTCTTACAGCTACATGTGGCACTCCCCTGCCATAATAAATTTTGGAGAAAGGAACATGATATGGAAGGATGGCATGTTGGAATATAACCTAATTTTAATCTAAAAAATAATTTGCTTCTATGATACATCTCGGAGATAAATCATCCACCTCCTATTATTACCTGACACCTCATGTCCTTATTCTCAACTGCCCATCAGTAATTCACACATCTATACCATGCATGTCTGTTATCTGATGGAACAAGGTGTAACAACTTGTCAATGGAACATGAAGAAAACATTTCCACGACACCTGATACTAAGCCCAAGGTGTTTTATGCTCTTTGAGAGGATATAGTCCAGACACTATAAAATTATTAGCAGAAACTGGAAATGTGCTTTGATATATGTGTTTCTGGTATTTCTATGGAAAGATCAAGATTGTCAGTTGAGAGCCCTTGGGCATGAATAAGCTTAAAAATTTGTGGATTCTGCATTAGTGTTTGAAAGGCAGAATGTGGGTGCCAACTATTTCATAGTTAAAAGGACTCTGTCTGAAGTATAAGTGCCATGCCAATGAAGTGACAGGTAAGCTCACTGTATTATGTGTATTTCTAAGATTCTCTCTCCATGACCTGTACTTCTGGAAGCAGGAGGGATTTCTGCTTGCAGTTCTCTTTAGACTTAATGTTTTCTTTCTTCTACTTTCATTGTGAGTCTGAAAGTTTCAGCTGACACTGTGGAGCCTGTTCTATTTCACAGTAATTACAATCACATATACATACTTTTTGCACATCAAAAACTCCTTAAGTGCTTAATAAGTGCTAACATCTAGTACAACATCCCTATGATATAGGGAATTTTGTTTGCATTGCTAGTTAAGGAATCTGAATTACACAAGCACAAGACAACACATCAGTAAGCACTTTTTTTCCAGGTTTCAAGACATTTTGTTGATTTTAGACATAAATGTTAAGTCTTTTTTTTTTTTAACCAGACTTTGGAATACTGGATTATGTCTACTGTCTTGGATGATCTGAGAAACACTCACATTTATATCCAGGCTAAAGAAAAGTGAGTAACACCCACAAATCCACATACAGTAAATGGACCAAAAGAACAAAAGGAGGTGAGAGACCTTGCAAAAAGTAAATCTCAGCAAGACAAGATGGGAGGAGTGGGGTGGGTAAAGGGAACAGCAACACAAATATAGTGCACAGGTCAGGTCAGTTTCAAAAGAAACTTTAGGAGAATATAGGGACAGAAACCCCTAAGATGCTAAACAAGACTGCTTGCCTTTCCCACTTCCAAAAAAAGGTCGGTGAAAAATAAAAGTTGCATCACTGTTTCAGTGTCTCTTTTCTTCTTCCCAATACACAGATCACGCTATAAATTTTACAATGTCAGTATAAAGGCTTTTTTGTTATCATCGCTGATAAGCTATGGCAAATTTCTGTTGAGTTTTGACTATACAATAAGCTGAAGGAAATGACTAGTGAAGGATAAATGGCAATGGTGCCACATTGTTTTTGGAGTGGATACCTTTCACGTTGGTGGAATTTCCATTCATGGTGATCCTTTGTCTTAGGTGAAGTATGTGGATGCAGAAATAAAGATTCAAATAGAAAGAACATGACCAGGTGTTGATAAAACTAGCATGCTTTGCTAATCCTATGTAACAACAAAATGCATTTAAATATTTGTGCATAACACTTAACTAAGAGTTCTAAATATTTCTTTGTTTATATTTTGTGAATTGTTTGCTGCAATTCTTCCAAATACTCTGGCATTGTGTAGTTATTGGGAATGGGAACGACCCATTTCATTATACCTTCTCATTGATTATTGTCAAAGTAGGCATTGTGATTCAGAAAGCAGCGCATGGGAAAGCAGCCCTTAGGGCAGCAGCATTGAAATCACTGGGCTACCGTTCAGAAGGCTCTGTCTCTGGCATCGGTATAGACCTCATCAACCAAAACTAATCTTTGAACAGATGATTTACATGGACATAAAACCTGAGAAACATCAGTGTACAGAAAGTTGATTTAGAGAACCATTCTTTCAGTTTTCTCTTGCAGGGATGGAAACACCAGGAAAGTGACTGTACTTATAAACAGCAACAGTAAGAAATGGTTGCACACTACTGTTTTAGAATAGTACTTTTGCTTCACAGTCATGAAGGTGCATACAATTTTCCCGGGATTTTGTTAACCCTCACATCCAGATTTTTCATGTGTAGGTTGGAGCTGAGATTCTGTGTTTCTAACAATCTCCAAGATGGCACCGTGATGCCATTCGAAGACCACACATTTTGGATAGAAAGGCTGCACAGGCAGAATCTCAATGCAAAAGACCCAGAAGTAATTGAGTGATTCTGAGGCACTGTGAGATTCAGAATCTCCAATTTAGTGGTAGAAGTAATCAGATCTTCAGAATTCCAACCCAAACGTTCATCTTTCATTAAAAGGCAAATACCTGAGGTCTACATGCTTTGGAAATAGTTATGATTTTAGGTTAAGGTTGAAGTCACATTTTCTCACTGAAGAGCTTTTCCTCAAAGTAAATTTAATCCCACACAGATGAGGAGTGCTATTCTCTCTCATACGGTGTGGCTGTCTGGGAATCTATGGGACTTCTCTATTGTAGTGTGACATGTTCCATTGTGAAGATAAGACTCTTACTTCTGAAGAATAAGTAGTTTGGAGTATATTTAGATATAAGTACTCTAAATAAAAACATATAAATTATGAAATGTAATATATAAAGTCCCTAGTTCATTAGTTCTGCTTTTATATGAACAATCCACTGAGGGTTTCTTTTTCCTCAAAAGCCTTGGTGGAAAATTGCAATATTGGCAAAAGTTTCCAAAAAAATATTCTGGAGGTGGTTTACTTAGACCACAATCCAAAAACAACAGAGAGATAGATTTGTGCAGGGCCCCAATGCAGGTAGCTCCCTCAATTAACCCATTGTCTCATCTCCAAGGTTGTGGAAAGAGGAGAGGGCAACTCAGGAAAAGGGCCCAGCTTACTCCTGCACACTCATTTTAATAAAGTTCACAGAAAGGTGAGGAACTTCAAAACCTTAGCAGAGTCGGGGAAGAGAAAAAGAAATGCAAATGAGCCTAAAGCCTCTACCCAACACCTCAGGATGAAAGCCTTCAGCAGTGTAGGGAGGACTAGCCAAGTATTGCAGCAGCATTGTTAGAGACAGTACATGACTTCATACAATTTGTCCAATTTCTATCAAATAGCCAATGTTTCCAGATAACAGTATAGACTACACAAATGAAGCCATTTCCAATTTTTAAAATTTATAACTGGTTTGATCACAAAATAGTCTTTCTTCCACTATTAGCAGCAAAGAAATTGCTGACTCAACATCTTTGTCTTAACTGTGGTTTTCCATTTTGCCCCAGGTAAAGGCCACAGGTACAGATAAATCATGATTTTCCATTTTCTAGCCATAGAAGTGAGCCAACTTTCTCATTGTTCAAATGAGTTTTCCTTTTCTCTCATTAAAGATATATTCTTCGATACTAGTGTGTATTTTGTTGAATCTTAATAGGATTCTTCCAAGCACATTAAACTTCAGAAGTGGGATCCTATCTTCAGAATGGGTCATGATACACAACAGTAAGACAGTCCCAGCCTTCCAAGATGATAAGGAAACCAATCAAATTATAAAAGGCAAGTCTAACTGAGAAAAAAAAGATGGTCCTATGTTGGGTTAGATTTTCCCAGACACAACTTCAAGGTATTTCCCATCTCATGTATTCCTTCAGGGTGAATTAGACATTCCTCTGACTGGTGGGTGGAATTCTATGTTCTCTCTTCATGAATGTGGGTGACTTGTGACTTTGACCAAAGTAAAAGTATGTAACTTCCATTGCTGCTTCATGGATAGTGACGCAGCTTCTGACTGGTTCATTTTGGAACCTGCTCTAGGAACTCAATCTCCAGTCTGTGAGAAGTCCCAAGATTGCCTATGAATAATATCAGTGTAAATATTCTAGCAATAATCCCAGCTGAGACCCCATTACAAGCATTATCCACGAGACAGGTGAATAAATAAATCTACAGATGATTCAAGCCCCTAGTCATCAAGTCATCCCAGACTTTCAATAATCCCAACTGAGCAGACATCACAAAGCATAAACACAATATCCTAGTTATGGTTATGCTTTTATCGAATTCCTGAAGCACAGAATCATGAGCTTAATATAACTATTGTTTTGTTGAGCGATGTTTTACACAGTAAATCTACTTGGAAGAGTTCTTTTCTGTAATACACACACACACACACACACACACACACACAAAGCCATACTTAAAAGAAGGTGGTTGATAATTACCACGTAAAAAGTTTCCTTTCTCCTGACAATATTTTATATTTGCAAGAAAGAGAGTTATTGGAAAGATTATACATTGCCCCACACCTTTGATTCATTGCTAGTTATATGGTATGATCAGAAGTATGGTCATTGCAATGTCAGGGCCCCAGAAAGTTATGCAACGACCACAAATCTTAGAGTACATTTCATGGTGTACATGAATTAGCCCTCAGTTACACTGATATCAATCTACTCTATGCAAAAGCCATGAATATATTTCAAATAAAAATGTACTCGCTCTCTGTAGCCCAGATTCTTTGCAGACAGGAGCTCACACTTTGAATGTAATTGTGTGGCATGGGCTTAAGGAAAGGGTTGGACTAAGCTCTGAGTAGTAAGCTTGCTTATGCCTGAGTTTGCCCAATACTCTTGTCAAGGCCAATGACTGTGAGACTATCAGGGTTTGTTCACTACCTGACATCCGTAAGTTAAATCCAGATCCATGTTGTTGTGTGATTGGAAAATGTTAGAAAACTAGAGTTTAGTATTTCCAATTACATACGAAGTAGAATGGAAATTTTTCTGGCTTAGGTTTGTTCTTTCACATCTGGGAACAACAGTGAGTTGCTTGTGTTTTCCCTGGAGATTGAAATTGGTGAAGATGTTGGGATAGAAATCAAAAGCATCCTCTATGCTAATACACAGTTTGAGGAAGATGCAGTAGGATACAGAAAGGTTTAGAAATGTCTTCATAGGAAGCAATGGTGGTAGGTGTTGAAATTAATTACTGTTAAATACTCTCCATTCAAAAGACACGTGGGTGGTTCTGGCAAATGTCAGAGAAGGTTGGGTGTTATAAAAGCACCAGGAAGAGTTGTAAGGAAAAACATGGACAAAGAGAATAAGAAAATTGGAGCACTTATAAATAGGATATAAAATCATGGAACCAGATGTGGTGGCACACACCTGTAAATCTGAGCACTTCCAGAGGTTGGCCAGGAAGATCGTATTTTCTAGCCCAGCCTGGGCCATTTACCAACATAGTAAGACTCTGCCATAAAATAGAAAATCATAAAGGGTGAAGGAGCTCAGTGTGAAGGCCTTGGGTTTGAATTCTAGCATTGCTAAAATAAATAAAGTTTTCATATATTTAGTATCATGGTGTCTAAACCGTGGAAGGAATTTTGGAGTGTAATGGGACAGAACTTGCCACACTTGGTTAATTTAAATATGGCACTGAAACTTACTTTCTCACATTCATGGCAACACTTTTGCTCACCAAGAGCATCCAACCTTTACTTTCAGAAACCCACAACTAACTGATAATCTTTAAACAAGTGAGTTCTCAAGAGGCAATTTACCAAGTATCAGAACAGAGCTAAGTGCTCTCACCAAGAGGCACATATGCCAGTGGTTGTCAGGTCTGATGGTCCCTCACTGGCAGGGACCAAGGGGGCTATCTTCTCTCACCATATGATGCAGTGCTTACTTGATTGGCTTTGAAACAATCCATATGAACAAGCTGCTTTTCCACATAGCTTACCAAACCTGAGCATATAAAACCCTTCAGTCAAAAGTTGACTTGTCAAATCGTTTCTTGCCTCTGTGTCATTCCCTCAGCTCCTAAGTCATTGGTTTTCACCAGCATTGTATCAGCTGGAATTCTAATGAGAAACACAAAACCTTTTTTTTTTTTTAATTTTCTTAAGGAATCTCCATATTTATTTCAGTAGTGGTTGTGCTAGTTTAGATTCCCACAAGCAACTGGAAGCGCTCCTTTTCCCCTATGCCCTTGCTAGCATGTGTTGGTTTTTGATTTTTTAATAATAGCCATTCTGACTTGTGTAAGATGAATAATCAGGGCTGCTCTGATTTCCATTTCTCTAGTGGTTAACAGTACTAAACATTTTTAAAGTACTTATTGGTCTTTTACAATTATTGTTTTGAAAAGTATCTACTGACTACATTTGCTCATTTTTGATTAGTTCATTTCTTTTTTTAGTGTTTAATTTCTTGAGTTCCTTATGTTTCCTAGATACTACTCCTCCCATCTGTACATATCCTAGGTATGTTCATGGAACTGTTAAAGTCTTTGTGCTATAGTGATACATGTATGCCTGTCTTTATTGTAGCTCATTTCACAATAGCTAAGCTTTGGAAAGAGCCTAAGTGCCCATCAACAGGCACACGCAAAAAGAGAATGTAATGTAGTATATGTACATGATAGAGCTTCATTGAGCCAAAAGGAAGCATGAATTCAAGTGATTTGCAGGAAAATGAATGCATGCTGACACCATAATGCTAAGTGAAATAAGTCAGACACAGAAGTTTAAATATCACATGATTTTGCTTATATGAAAAGTATCTACTGACTACATTTGCTCATTTTTGATCTAATATATAAATAAATTAAAAGTAAAATCTAATATATAAATAAATTAAAATCTAATATCTAATATATAAATAAATTAAAAGTAAAATTAAAAAAGGTAATAGAAATCAGGGAAGGACACCTTTTGGAGACTAAGAAGGGAATCAAGGGTAGGGTCACAGGGAGTATACATAGAGGGAAAGATGATCAAAAAAGATGATGATATGATGATACATATGGATCAATTTCACAAAGCCAATGTAAAGATTGCTGATTGCAAACATATCCTGATTTTTTAAAAAGAATTGCAAACTCTTGAGCCCCAAACAAGGTTGACTTTAGCAACTCTGGAAGGTTTGCTGAGCCTTCTGTTTTATCAACTCATTCAGGAAATTCTACCACAGGTAGAAGTTTGAGCACCGCTGGGCTGACATCAAGGTGTGCACAGATGACCTCCCTGTACTGAGCTCGAGCGGAGGGCTAGCGCCGGCCCACTCCCCTCTCCTCCTTGTGCTCTATTTGCCTGACCTCGGTTCCACCACTGTCTTTTCTTTGGAAGTAAAGAGCCCAGACTGGAAGACAGAAACAACCTTTCTCTTTGTTCTTTTGTCTCAACAGTGCTAGCTTTCCTTGAGGTCGTGTGGTTTCTTCTGATTTAGAATGAGAAAAGATCAGTAAAAGGAAGAAGTTCAGAAAAGAAAAATACTAAATAAATATGATCTCACCATCTGGGAAGACAGTAGACACAGTATGGAGCCTGCCTAATTCAATACCTTTGTATATTTTTACAGATATATCACATATCAAGAAAATATACTTCTATATTAACAAAAGTCAATGAATTATAACTGGCTTTGTTTTGCACTTAGTTTACAGAAGTGATATTTATAATAAAAAGATAGTAGAATTTTTTTTCGGTACTAGGGATTGAAACCAGAGCCTTTGTATTATCCTCAGCCCATTTGTAAAATTTTTTATTATGAGACAAGGTGTTACTAGGTTGGAACATAGCCCAAGGAGGAATAAAACTCGTGAGCTCTCTGCCTCAGCTTCCCAGAGTGCTGGGATTATAGGCTTGAATCACCGCATCGGCTCTTTGGTTCCATTCTTGCTGGGTGCAGTGGCATCTGTAGTTCACCTCCTGGAGAAGCTAAGGCAGGAGGATCCCTTGAGCCCAGGAGTCTGAAGCACGCCCCATCTCTTAAAAAAAGCAAATAAATTAATAGTTGCATTTTTGATCTACAAATGTTAAATCACTTGTCCTAAATCTTCAATGCTTCTAGAACATATGACAAATAATTCCCAGAATGATCAACTTGAAGTAACAGAATATTTCAGATCATCTGAGCCACTTCAGTGTGTGTTATCCAGATTCTAGGATAGTAAACGCCAACTGCAACAATAAAATAATCAACGCTTAAAGTTTCAAATTGCCTTTTTCTATTAGAGTTAAGTTGATCCTTCCTTAAAAGTTGTATGAAACAAGCAGGGACTCTTCATTCAAAATGCTTATTTTATATTTTCATCTTATAAGAAGAAAATAGGGAGTGTGTGCTTGTGTTTATGTATGCGTGCTCAGGTGCCTTTAATATTTTTCTGTTGTCTCCTTCTTCTTTACACATGTTTATGCTTCCTCTACCATATTAAAATGAATTATCTCTCTCTGAACCTATTATACGACTTCTACATTGCCGCAACATCTTAACTGAATGTGAGTTATCTTATGTCTAAGGGAAGCCTACTTTTTAGAAACAGTTTCTTAATAATTATACTAATTTTAAATAATATTGTATTAACTATGGTTGCAAATGTAATCATTGCATAATTCTTAAAATGTCAAATTCAACATCCATTTTTATTAACAAAGCTATTTTGTGAAGAATTTGAACTCATTGATTTATACTTATTTAACTCATGTTGATTAAATCAACTACCGCATTCTCAATAGTGAGCCCTGTTTAGTTTAATGTCCTTAAACATTCTACACTGCCATCAGTCCTCAAGTATATTTAATTTAATTAAGAACCTACAATGCATGTCAGGTCAAACTTGCCAATCTACAGTAAAGTGTTTTGATGTTATAAGTAACTGTGGAATTTACAAGCTCAAAATTATAAATGTGGTATTAATATAGTCAGCAAACCTGGGGACTCAGGGTGTTGCCTTTCCGTTCACCCAAACCTGGGTGACACTGCAGGGCCAACCCTCAGTGCTGACCCAAGGCATCTTACTAACACAAGGTGGCGGAGACAAGGGAAACAAGGAAATTCCAAACCCAGACACAGGTCCTCCAGACCTCCCTGTCCACTGAAGTGACCATTCTTCCCTCGAAGCTCATTGCAAGTTCATGCACGCATGGACTGCATCTGTACATACGATTACAACAGAGTGAGTTATGGAAAAGGACACTGGCTGTAGACCCAGCAGATGGGACTCAGCACCCTGTCAATCATGCTCCGGAGGCGCTTGGGGGAGGTGCCTCAGAGTGGGCGGGAATTTTAAACCTCTGCACCCTGCAACCTCAGCACTCCTGCCATTTGTCTTTCACCAGCTGAGTCTGCTCACTGCAGCTGTGCTTTTGCTCTAGTAAACTTCCCTGCTGTTTCCTTGCCATCCCGTGCTACATTCAATTCTTAGTTCCTCATTCCCAAGAACCTGGGAACACACCCTGAGATCCTGTAAGCCATAGTTACAGTGTATTATGTTCCCTTAAGCATTCTGTTGTTACTGGCAAAGTAATTGTTCTTGTAAAATTAAAGTCATAATTTTGCTATCAATTCTTTGTTTCAAGTAATAAATATACAGTTAATCTGCCGAGTACTCTAATGTGCCACATTCTCTTAAAATTGAAAATCTCTGCATGAAAACACCTAAAGCACAGCAAAATCCCACCAAAACTTCTTTCCATTATGGTCTCATTTATTCACCATCTGATTATTTCTTTGAAAATCTTCGCAATTATTCTAAATAAATATACAAATAAATAATGAGCATAAATTTACTATGTGTGAGCTTGTGGCATCAAGTTTTAAGGCTAAGAAATAGTAGTCAGTTGATGAAAGACTCCAGAATAGAATAGCCACCCCAGAAATTACACATTTTGAGATGAATTAATGGAAAACAGAGTGCAAACATTGCTCCCTTTCTTCTGGTAAATTTCCTTTTGCAACTGTTGAGGCGCCAAAAATGATACCCCAAAGTAAGGGACTCTGGCACACTAAAAGTTTTGACTTTTTTTTTTTTTTTTTTTGAAACAGGGTTTCACTGTGCAATTTAGGCTGGCCTAGAACTCACTTTATAACTCAGACTGACCCTGAACTTGCAGCAATTGTCCTGCCTCAGCCTCCCAAGTGCTGGGGTTGCAGGTGTGAGCCAACCCCATCCAGCACATTGAAAACTTTGAACCAAATAAGAACCAAGATCTCTCTGTTCTTCATTTCTTACCCTTTTTGTCCCTTGAAGGGCAGAAAGGATCTTTCTCTGAAGTTTCCTTAGCCGTCTATAGACATTTAAGAAAACAGCTCAGGTATTATGAAAATTTTCCCAGAAATGTCATCAACCAGGGAAAATTAACTCTTAGGGAGGAGACACCACACGTGGACTGTCAGAGACGCTCACCTATCCTGCAGTGATCTCCTCCTAGATAACTTTGTGTACCTGAGGAAACGTAGCTGCATAAAAATTCAACTTTTATTTACCAATGCATTTTTTCCCTCTCCACTTCCCATAACTTGTTATCATCGTCCCCTAGAAATCCAAAGCCTCTGCCCCATCTGTAACCCAGGACACCATACAAGCTTTTGTCACCTGGCTGCCATATTTCATGGTACTCCAGTGTATGCATTCATGATTAAGATTCTTTTCCCCCTGTTAATCTGTCTATTGCCAGTTAATTTCATAGATTAATTATTGAGCATTCCGTGGCTGGAGAAAGCTTTCTCTTCCTCAGTGTGGCAAGCTAACCTGGAGACCCAAAGACTCTGCTTGCTCTGGAAGCCACAGCCGGGAGACTATGGAGCCTGCCAAGGCCGGCAGGAAGGTGAACTTCCATCCTGTGTTGGGCTCCTGAATCTCCACCTGTGGATTCTGATTGAGCAAGGGGGGCAAAGGTGTATATTATATGCTTCTAAATTTGGATTAACAGGAGAAAACATTTGTGTGGACAAGTTCTTGGGCATTTTTATCTCTGATATCTTGTTCTCTGATGCTTTTCATCCCAGAGATGGTCTTTCGTTAGTCTTTGTCTGCATCTTTTGTGCTACGTGTCGTAAAAAGGCAGAATCATAAGGGACAGAACAAGCTTAGGTCCTTAAAAGCCTCATCCTAGTGAAGTCAGTTTTCACAAGATTCTCATCTGTTTAGACTGACTTTGCCGTGGGTCTCCAAGTCAAAAAAAAAAAAATGAATGAAATTCTTTCATCTTATTTTATATCCTGAAATCTTGGCTTTATGACTTTGTGGCCTTGCTCTCTGGTCTCTGCCATCTAAGGGTTAGGAGGA
The DNA here is from genome assembly GCA_004363535.1 of Dasyprocta punctata. NCBI lineage: Eukaryota > Metazoa > Chordata > Mammalia > Rodentia > Dasyproctidae > Dasyprocta > Dasyprocta punctata. Next base: position 125,220 of record RJWM01000523.1, on the reverse strand, counting down.
TGGAAGACAAAGTTGGCATCTATCAGACAGTCACTCAAATAGGCTGGGTACCTAGAACACACAGTGCCAAGCAACATTCTCTTTGATTGATTCTGCCAGCTCTCACGGACTTCATCTTAAAAAGAATAGCCAGCCCATAAGGGGCTTCTGTCATCTCAGCTATGTTGCTGGTTTTGTGCTGAAAAACTCCCATCCCAGTATTGGCTACTTAGCATCACAGAGAAGTTGGTCTAAGATAGAAAGGTTCTCACAGTTTTTGTGGGGGACTTAAGACACCACACTATCCTTAACCGCCTGTCGAAACAAATGCTCTCTGTTTTGTAGCCATTTCTGAAAGTAACTTTGAGGGATCATTGTGTTTTCATCTCTGCAGTCATTTAAGAGGTGCCTGTGTCTACTGTAAAGATTTATCCTAAACTTGGAACACTGCCTTCTTACCTTTCCATGAAAAAGATGTATTAGTTAAACTGCTACTGGAAGAAGTACACTAATAAGTTCCTAATTGTCAATGACCAAGTAATGAATCCTTTACAGTGGAAGTATTTCTATATTTCAAAACAATTTTTAAAGTTCTCCTCCTAAATGACTGTCCCTTGGGTGGGTACCCATGGGAAAGTTGAACTGAAAGGAAAAAATGCAAAATTTTGAAAGATGGCCTCAGGGAGTCCCTTCATAAGGTTAAAGAGCAAAAATCTATTTCAGAGCAAATTTAAAATCCTTTAAATCCACCATAAATTGCCATTGATTTAAACTCTTCTCTAAGTCTACCTGTGTTTCCCACTTTAAACTCCTTTAGATAAGGGAAGAATCATTTTTAAGGAAACAAATTAGTTCCTTTCCCATGAACAGCTTCTCTTTCCTCGCCCCCACTCAGCCCAGTTCTCTGTACTCTTTATCAGTTGGGGGCACCACTTCCTGGGGCTGAATACAGGTGGTTAACCAAAACAACTGAGTCCCAAACATATGGCCAGTCAGAAATGTAGGTTGTATCCTGTATAAATTTCATATCCCAACATTACAGGCACTCAAGACATTGTCTAAACTGCCCTTGCCTTTGTCTGTGTTTGGAAGGTTGTAACTTCTTGCTTTATCATTAAAGATTATGTTGAAAGCCATGAAAGCCTTATTAGTTTGTGGCAGGAGTCATTCCTTAGATATCCCACTGGTTTGGAAGCTTGATTTTATGTTTACAGTGTAGTAGCTAAGTTTTATTTGTTTAACCTTCTCTCCTAAGCTAAAATGGAACTGTATGCACAGGAAGGAAGGAGGGAATGGAGAGAGGAGAGAGGGTGGGAAGAAGGAAGGAAGGAAGAAAAGAAGGAAGGAAGGAAGGAAGGAAGGAAGGAAGGAAGGAAGGAAGAAAAGAAGGAATATTTTCAGGATTATTTGCTGATTTTTCAGTAAGAAATTTCATCATAAAAATTTAAAAACAAGACATTTTAAAACAACTCTAAAATCAGAACTCAATTTAATTCCACGCTGATTTATGGATACACTTTTTTATAAGGTCTTTTTCTTTTTTCCCTGAGTCCTTTTTCTCACATAAAAATTCTCATTTCACAGAAACCCCCTTCTGGAATCCCTGCTGATAATCTGCTCTGCCTCATTTTTTGCTTCCTTTTTTAGCATGAGTTTTTCTAAAGTTAATGTGGTGACCCCCAGTTAACCCTTAATGCAAATTTTCTATGCAGTCTTAGCTCAGAACCATACATTTCTGAAAAAGCAGCACAGCAGGAAGAAGGGAGAAAACATATTTGGAAAGTGGGAAGCTATAAGATCTTGAAATAAACTGGTTTTATAATATTGTACCTGTCTCATGGATAGAATTTTAAAACGAAGTCTATGAGACCTTTCTTTGTATGCACATTTGTGTAGGTTTACACAGGCTTATGTGCATAGCTGCATACTTTAACCAAGGATTGTATAAAGTCTGACAATGGAGTTACGTTCACATTGTCTTAGAGATAAATGAGTGCTCTTAAGTCAAATATTCCTGTGACTACTAGAAATATAAGAAGCAACTCAAATGCATTTTAAATTCATGCGATTTGAGTAAATCTTTGATAAATAAGACTGACCTCATATTGTTGGTTTAATGAAAACAGCTGTGCCTTCTGAGTTATCAGCAAAAGAAGTCCATTTATCTAGTTTCAGGGTTTTTGGTTTGGTAGTGACTACCTGTGCTATACAATGTTTAGCAGAAACATAACTTGACATGATCACTAGTTTTGTGTATTACTCCATGAAAGTTTTATGAGAAATCCAAGCATGATTGTTCAAAAAGAGTAAAATAGTATGCACACGGGATAAAATTTTACATCTATTAGATTGATTAACACTTTTCATTTCCCAAGTTTAGCTAGATCCCTCTGGTTGTATCTTCTCAAACCTGGTTATGCTAGTTTCACTTGTTGCTGCAACTCTCTAGTTGAATAAAATTTTACCAAATCTAATGAATAAATAAAAGGAGAGATGTTTCACTAGAAATTAAATGCTTTGGGAAACCACCATAAACATGAGTTCTTTAAAATGATGCTATTAAAAATAAGAACAGAGATTAATTATGAAAACGTGGGGATCTGGTTTAAGTATAGCTTAGAATTAACAATATTATTGCACAGGTGTCTAAATCCTTCATCTAATTTTAATAAATCAAATTTGCTTATTATAGAAATTATACCCTGGCTTATGGAGGAAACATCAAAGAGAATTCTAACATGTGTATTAAAAGGCAATAGTATCATTGTGATAAGTTGCATGAGAATTTCACACTATAAGGGCACAAAAATCTTATTTTCTAATGGAATTTGCAGTAAAGTTATTTTAAATTGATTTTGTATGTATACAGTACATTGCTATACGCATATTTCATTAGACTGTGCATGATAAATATCACTATACATTACTTTCTTTGTGGGAAGGATCTTGTGTGTAGATTCTCTATGCCTCCTTGAGGAGGAAGTCTGTGTCCTCTAGTGAAACCAAATTCGATACTCCTAAAGGAGAAAGTATCTCTCTCTCCCTCTCTCTCTCTCTCTCTCTCCTTATTCTTGTTTTGTGCACCATCCATTCTTCCTGGAACAATTTCTTCTCCACCATTTCTTCTAGTAATCCCATTCATGTTCAGTGCACAGCACGTTTCTGGCTTGCTTGGTGCTGGACCCTCTCCCCCTCCCTCATTTCACATGGCGGTTTCCTTCCTTAAGTATTTCCCACTCTCTGCTCTTATACAACCCTGTAAACACTTCCATTTTAGGATTACTTGATTCTCCTTCAACTGACCTTTCAGATAGCAGGGTCCGAGGATTGTATATTGCTCAATATTTTATCTCCATCTTCCAAGACAGGTGTCTGTAATTGTTCTGCTATTATTTTTATGCTTGATAGGTTTTAGAAAGTAATGTGAAGATTATGGGACCTGTTTCAAATTTTCTTTAACCCTTTCATTTCTCTTGGTAAAACTGTATGTCTTTGCACATGAAAAGTTGGATATTTTTTACCTATCTACTGATTCATAATTGCTAAGAAATATCTGATAAGTCTACCAAAGCTAAAACATATCTTGGTTGAAAAAACTAACTTTGAAAGTTCTTTAATTATCAAAAAATAATGTTAAAACCACAATGATGTACCATTACAAATCCACTACAAACACGAATATAAAACAAGAAAATAAAAACCACCAAGTTCTGCCCTATGACATTGCTATCGCTTGTGTCTAGATGTTGCCCCAAAGCCTCCTGTGGTCATGGGTGGAGTTTTCTCAGAGATCACTGGATCTAGACTGTGTGATGCTGGGAATAAAGCTGTGTGATTACTAAATCAGTCCACTGATTAGTTTGCCTCTAACCTTCCATCTGGTAACCCAGATCAAAGAAAGAAGGAGCAGAAAGAAGCTGCTAAAGTTGCTCAGACTTGCTGGATTCTGCTTGCCCTGCTTTGCCATGGAGTGCTCTCCTCCATGATGCCCCTCTGCTGCACCACCCTGCCTTGGAGCCAGCTAACTACGGACTGAAAACTCTACAGACTGTGAGTCAAATATACCTTTGTGTGTTTAACTTTGTGTGTAAGGTATTTTGTCTCAATAATGATAAAAAGTAACTAAGATAGATAATAAAGCAATTAGAACTTTAAAACACAATCACTGAGAGTGCCAGTTTGTATAACTACAACTGAAACTTTGGCTGTTATTGAACTGGACATAAGCATACTCCATACCTCAGTAAGTGCACTCCTAGGTGTTCATAATAGGGAAATATGTTTTTAGTGAAACATGAGTAGTGATAGGATTATAGCAAATATCTATAAAAGTGAAGATTGAGTGCTGCAGGAGGGCACTATGTCCAATGATTCCAGGTCCTTTCTAACCCACCCAAACTGGCCAGGACAACTGGTGAACAGGTAAATGTAACTTTTATTTAAAATAAAAGAAGAAAAAGGGAAAAAAGTGAAGAAGAAAGAAGAAAAGAATGGGAAAAGTGACCAAGAAGAGATATGACCAAGAAGCAGGACTGGCCACTGCAGGAGCAAGAAGACAAAAGGGCAGCAAGGTCACAGTACTCAAGTCAGTGGCTGCTGTCTTTTGTATCCTCCCAGACCTGGTCTGTCGGAAATTGCTCTGCCCACGCATCCTGGCTGTGATTGTCAGGTCACATCCTGTTGATCAATGTCTCTTCAGGCTCAGGTATTAGCCTACATCCTGTCCTCAGCCAGCCTGCAGTGGCTTAATCTCTCATCTCATGAGCACTACCTACTGAGGTTTGCGTAAGTTTCCTCCATGGTCCATTGTTGGAGACAGTTAGGAAGTAGCTCTGAGCAGGATTTAAAATTTACTAATTGGCATTCTATTTATCTGTGAGCCTGTCCTAGGCCTAGGCCCCTTGCCTGGCGATGGGAGCTGATTCATAGTAGATGAACCTCTATGAGTCACTGGTCCTGACTGAGGCCTGTAGTGGCCATTGAGGTCAGAGATACCACAAAGGGCAAGGTAAAGAAGGTCGCAGCTGAGGACATCTTGGCTCCATAATTAATTATGTTAATAGAGACTGCCCTGCAGGCATCTTACTCTGCAGGGCATCACAGTCCCATCACAAAGGCCATCATGGAAATAAAGTAGTCCTCCATTTCTGGCATTCTTCCTTACTTGGAAATGTCCTTAAAGTGACTCCCAAGTCCTGCTCAGTTCCTGCACCACCATCAGCACCTCCCTCAGTATCCCCTCTCTTTGTCTATTTGAAAATATATACCGGTGATCCAGAGAAACTCTTTGTCTTAGCCCTCGTGATAGCTGCAGAGTCAAGAACTCTCCAGGGGCTTCGATCCTCCTGGAGCCCTAAAATCATACCACTTGTCTCATTTATTTAAGCCCTCACTGTACACTCGTTTGGAAGATTGGGGATCTAGGCTGGGTCCCCAATCGTCTATGTGGTGAATCTTGGTTCACAGGCTGTGTCACTCTTCAGAGATGGTGGAAGCTTTAAGACATGGTCCATGGAGGTCACTGGAGGGATGCTCTTGAAAGAGATGTTTGGACAAACCGCTTCTTTCTCTCTTTGCTTCTAACCACCACAAGGTAGGTGGTTTGCTCTGTCATATGCTCCCTACCATCACACATCCTGCCTTGTTGCACAGCTCAAAGTAATGGGGACAACTGATCAGGGATCAAAATCTGTGAGGCAAAGTAATTATTTCCTCTCTTGAAACTAATTATCTCATGGATTTGGTTATAGCAATGAAAGGATGAATGGCATACTACCCAACTGAAAAATGATACAAAACCGATAGAATCAAACTGTATTCTATACAGATATATGATTGTTATCTGTCAATAAAGGAAATAATTTAAATGTGATTCCTGACTGACCTTAGAGAATATAGAAGTCTGGATTGGTATAGAAATTCCTATGAAAGTTTTGTCATTGTTAATCACAATTTTTCTGTGCATTTTTAGTACAAAAGAAATGAATACATCACCTAGTTAACTTAATGAATTCATTGTGGTTTAATAGAAATAGAAATTAAAATTTGGAAGAGTCCTTAAATATAAATCATCTTGTCTACTTTTCCCATTTCACAGGCAGGGTAACTGAAGTTAAGTGGACATCTGTATAGAAGAACAGTTCAACATCTAAAATTGTTACGCTTCCTGAAGCAGCAAATATTGGAGAGTAATAACACAGACTGTGCTAAGTGTTTTAAGTGCCATCTATCTTTCCCTATAAGAATAACATAATCTATATAATTATTAATTACTGAAGAGACATCTAGGTCATTTAGCAACTTATTGTTGTAAACAGTGTTTGCAAATGTTTCCTTATAGGCATTTGCCAGAGTTTTTTTTTTTTTTTAAAGATGCTTAGAAGGGCAATTACTTGTTAGAAGGTGTCTCCCAGTTCAGTAGCTCGTACCAATGCTTCTCCAAAGACATTATACAAATTTACTGTCTCACCAGCAAGTCATGTGACTTTCAGGGTTATTTTATATATGGTTATTCTTTATAGTTAATGGGATTCTATATATGACGGTCAGTTTTCTCTGGGGAAGAAACGTTACAGAGTGTTAAATCTGGATGATTGGTAAATGAAATTCTTTACATCTATCTTTTCCATATAATTGAAGTAACTCTGAGTTTCTAATAAATTTCATTAATATTGGATAACAATATTTTCAGTTAAAAGAACATGCAAAGGGAAGGTCAACGAAACCAAGTCAATTTGAGAAATTCCCAATAATTTATTGTCATTATTTTTTTTAAAACTGCTAAATGACCATAGATATTTTTTCTACATGTCAACCCATGACCTTTTCTTCTTTCTCCCTCTATTTGCTATTCCTTCGAGTATAAATACCTAAGAGAAGCAAACAAACAAGCAAACAAAACACCTTTTCTGTTACCTGCACTCTTCACACTGATGCTAGACAGGAAAGGAATTGTTGAATCTCCTTCACCCTGTGCTCCTTAGCTAGATGAGCTCCTTAAGATTGTAAACAATTTTTCACTATGCTTGTTTTTTTTTTTTCATTTCCTTTAAGCACTTGCATCTCTGCCTGAGGTTGTCTCTGGGGTCAGCATATGCAAGGCCCATGATGGCGGTTAGAAGTGCCAAGTTACTAATGTCTCCAAGAGCAATTTTCAACAAGCCGGGAGCAGGGGCTGCCCCAGCTCCCTGAGATTCTGCAGAGTGTGTTCTATAGTCTCTCAGAGGGAGCTCCTAGGAACGGCGCCACGGCTACCCTTGATGGTCACCTGTCATTAATGTACCCTTATTGGTTTTCTCTTCCCAGGTATCTCTCCTGCCTCACCAGGACTCTAGGCTCACAGGCCAATAAGCCACTTGGATATGAATGCTTGCCTCAGTCCTGCTTTCAGGGTTAAGATAATTTAGATTTTAGTCAATCAGATACCTGGCCCATCATCACTGCCATCAAGTCCTCCAGTTTCCCAGCATTGTTCTGTCTTATAATTCAAATAATCGTCTCTGAATGTCACAGACAGTAGGCAGGAAGAAGCAGTCAAATGGGGCCGCCCAGCTGCAGCCTGCTTCACTGAAACCTGTACCAATAAGCAGCTTCAGGTCTTCTGGTTTTAGATCCTCTTATTACCTGGTGCTTTGCCCAAATAACAGCACCTCACTAGTTTGGCTCCCCCAAAGTCACACATGCCTCCTATACTTAAAGTCTTTGCAATTTGAATTAATATATGGGGTCATAGAAAAATACAAGAAATTCCTTAGTATTGTACATTACATTTCCCAGTCTTAAAAATCCAGGAGTTTTCCCCTGTCATAAGAAACAAACAAATTTCAGTGTATTGTCTCTGTGTGATTTCAATGATTTAGGTCAATTTCCACTGCAAGTAATAGAAACCAAAACCAATGTGCCTTAAAGGAAAAAAAAAGTATACTATTGGCTTGCATAAAGTCTAAGCCTGGACTTCAACAAAAACTAGGTCGAAAGAACTACGTATTTTTAGAACATAGTGACTCTCAAACTCTGTCTCTCCGTTCTCGTGTTGTGTGTTGGCTTCATTTCCATGCAGGTGCTTCCAATGCTTTGGCAATGTGACAGTGAGCTTATATCCTGCCAGTCTGGCAACTGCACAGGAAAAGGAGTGTCTCTTTCCTAATGTTTCCAAAAATGGTCTGACATTTTCCCTGATTATTCAAACTGAATCATGTGCCCATTTAAGGACCAATCACTGTGGATAGAAGTACCCAACCAATCCCCACTTCTGGACAAAGTTGGAGGGAGGAAGTTTTACTCTCCATGGGTGTCATTCCCACAGGTGAGAAATGAAATCTTCACAAGAAAATGCAGCACACAGAGACTAAAGAAAAGTTTCTAAAATAGGCCTCAAGGGGCTGGGGATTTAACTCAGTGGCATAAGCACCTCCCTGGTAAGTGTGAGGTTATGAGTTTAATCCCCGGTACAAGAAAATAAAATAAAATGGGCCTCAAAACAAAACCACATTTTTTATTATTTTTTCAGGGGTAAGAAAAAAATTATTATTAGATACTGAATTTGTATTTGAACATTCAGAGCTGAAAGCTGCATTCAGCTGGGGACTACAAGTCAGAGAGTAACCGAAGCAAAGGACAGGGTGCACATCTTTGTATATAGCGATTGACATATTATTAGAAACCTTTGTCATTGTTTCATATTTCTTTGCAAATGGAAAAGAGATTTTCAGTTTTAAATTCAACATCTAAAATCAAATTTCAAAGATCTATATTTGGTCTGAAATTGATGAAGAAAAATGTTTTGCACTGTTTTTCATGAATGCCAATAATCGAAAAAGAGAATTATTTCTGAAATTTTCCTCTGGAACAGAGTCATTTAAATATAATGAGAAAGATGGAACATATTTTTACAGAGTAAAGCATGAAACATTAAAAGGACACAAAGAAGAAAGAAATTACTGTGGGGTGGGGAGAGAAGTTAGAGAGAATAAAATAGCAAACACAAGATTATAAACTCTGCCCATAAGAAAAAAGTGGGATTTGAAAAGCAAAAAGAAATCTGTCATTTAAATTAGATAGCTTTCAAGGAAGATATTAAAGAATTAAACGCATCTTAATAATAACAAGAATTTACAGCAATTATCCCAAACTTTGTAGCAACTCTTAGTGATATGATATTTCTGTATTGTTTTACAGAAGTATTTGCTGTACCACAATTGATAGAAAAGAATTATTAATTTATTACTCAAATTTCAGACTGCATTATTTTGTTGATAACTAAAGAGTAAAAGCATTCAACTCATATATTACTTGGGTTGTTCATCAAATATTTCATTAGCTTGACAGCTTTATAATTTTGCCCTCAAAGTGTCTCAGTGATGTCTGACATTTTTTGCTTGTTAAAATAGTCATTATTGCTTGTCTGGGTCTCTTAGTTCTTTGAAAATTAGAGGACACAAAGTGAAAATCAAGTGACCAAATCAAAACCCTTGACCAGATTAGCTGCAGAGTTAAATAATTTATCATATGCTGGATGTACGTTAAAGCTATCTCCATGAAGTGGAGATAGATATAAAGTAACCCCTGCATTGAACTATCTACTATCAAGCTTGCAAATGGTGAGATGCTCAAATAATCAGTAAGTTAACCTGGATAGTAGTTTCAAAGATGGTGACTTCTTTCTCAAATACTTTTAGTTTAAATTCCTTTGATGGGATACTCATCTTTGATTTTGTCTACATATTTATTCCCAAAGTACTTATTTTAGAAAGGCTACCAAGAACAACCTATTCCATAGAATCCCATAGGGAAATTGGATGGGATGCTTGCCAGCATTAGAGTTGAATGGGTCTAAGAAGGTAACTCTTGAAGACAGATAAACATCACAAGGTTTGAGTACTTCTCTATATAGCATCCAAACCTCTCTGGTCTGGAATCCACATGAGATCGCTCTCCCACGAGGCTTCTAACCTTTTCTGATCACCGCCAACCATAAACAACAAGGCGGTAGGCTTTCTTCACATGCTTGGACAGTCCACGTTCTGTCTGTGGCGGAAACCACTGCCCACCAAGGCATACAATTAAAGAAATAAAGCTCAATTGAACTCATTTCAACCTTAAAAAATGTTTAGATACACTTTGAAATAGTTTCAGACTGGTTGTAATTTTTATCCAAGCTGCTACAGGGCCAGACATTGTGAACTGAAAGCCTTAATCTTGAGAAGATAGTAATAACAGTAAGAAAAACAAACAAACAACAACAACAAAGCAGCAAAATTTGGCTAAAGGGAAAATAAAAGACAGTACAATTCAGGAATTATCTTGTGGATCACAAGCAGTCGGTTATAGCTTCCAGTGCTTGGAAATGAACTTGTGGCTCAGTAATACCCTTGTCTTCTAAACTTGGGATCTTGGTGGTGCATGAATAAGACTAGAGAAAAAAAAAGTTGTGAAACTTCACTGTTATTCTTAACTTTGAGGCCAAATGGAATATAGGGTTAAGAAAAAAATGAAATTTGTAATTTAAATGGATTTTATTGATTTCTCATTTTTCGAACACTGAATCCAAATATCTCATTGTATCCTCTTCCCATGTGTCACAGTGGGACAATATTCTATCAAACCAAACGGGAGCCCGAAACATGGGCTCTGTATCGCCTGCCTGATCTCATCTACTAAAAGGGTTTTGTCCTCCAGTGACTCCTTTTGGAATTTATTTTTAAATATGGTGTAGTGCATAATCTAAAGATTATTTTTTCTATAGATGAAATCAACCTTCCAATGATTAGTGTTAGATGTTCATGATTAGACGTATTTGGATACTTCCTTGACCCAGCATTCTGTTCACGTAGATATGTATCCATAAACATCCTTTCAAATACTTTTATATTTCAAAATGCATACAAGTCAGGTCTTATATCGTATATGTTTAATGAGTCTCTTCATTGTGTTCTTCAAATGAGAAGGAGATTATCAAATACACCAGCAGAATAAAAACCTTGAAAACTGGCTTCGATTCTTGTACACTGTATTTCCTAATTTATTTTAGAAAAATATGAATTTCCTAGAAAGCAAAAACCCTTTTAGCGTTTCATTATGTTCTAAATCATTTGGATCAAAATTGGAAATTTTTGTAATGTACATTTTTCCTATCTCGAAATAAACAATTTTCATTAACGTGTTTTTTCACATTAGCTATCAATTTCTTTTTGAGTAATTAATTACTAGTCATTCAAGTGTTTGTTTTCATTGTCAATTTTTCAAATCACATTTTCTAATTAGTCATTTCTGCATACTAGAAATGCTATTACCTTTGTACATTATGTTTATATATGCTAATTTTCCTGGATTGTCAATTACTTCTGATAGTTTCCAATTGATCCCCTTTGGATACATATTATTTGTTTTGAAAAGTAAAAATGTAACAATAAAAAAACCTACTAATTAGCTTCATAAAATCTTATTATTTTATCTTTTTGCATTGTTTTTAATTTTTAAAGAAAATACTGTTGAAATCTCACCTGTACCAAAGTTAAATTCCACCCTTTTTCAGCAATATCTGTTGACAAGAAATTGGGACTTATAGTTTTATGCCTTTTTATACTATTAAAAAATTACATAGACATGTGTGTTTCACATATATATATATATATATATATATATATGAATGACATGTATATATTATTCACTTTTAACCAAATATATTTTATTAGAAATATTACTGTTACACATTTGTCTGCTTTTTACTTATTTTGGTGCCAAATAACTAAAATAATCTTTTCGTGAGTGAGGAATGTTTTGGTACCATACATAAAGCAGGAATCTACATCCTAGGCTGGGCATGGTGGTGCATGCCTGTAATTCGAGCACTCAGGAGGCAGAGACAGGAGGATTGCTGTGAGTTTGAGGCCAGGCTGGGTTACAAAGTGAGTTCAAGACCAGCCTGAACTGCATAGCAAAACACTGTTTCAAAAAGACAAAACCTGGGCGTGGTGGCGCATGCCTTTAATCCCAGCACTCAGGAGGCTGAGGTAGGAGGAGCGTTGTGAGTTTGAGGCCGGCTTGGGTTACAAAGCGAGTGCAAGGCCGACTTGAGCTACATAGTGTGACCCTGCCTCAAAAAGCTAGGGCCTGGAGTTTGGCTCAGTGGCTTAAGTGCCTGACTGGCAGGTGTGAGGTTGTGAGTTTGACCCCTGGTGCTGCAAAACAAATAAACAAGCAACAACAACATAATCTTTGTACAAAGGCTTCTTACGTCTCTCTGACAATTTTTGAAGTTCCTTCTGTGTTCTATTGCTTGAGTACACTTGAATAACTTTTTTTTTTTTTTTGAGGCAGGGTCTTGCTCTGCAGTTCTAGCTGAACTTGAACTGACTTTGTAGTCCAGGCTGGTCTTGAACTCACAGTGATCCTGCTACCTCAGCCTCTCAAGGGCTGGGATTACCTGTATGCACTACTGTGCCTGGCTGAATAACATCTTTTAAGTAAAAATCAATATCCATGTTTTCCTAATTTTAAAGTTGTATGCAGTATTTAGTGGCAAAAACATCAACTTTATTTGTATCAAGTATTCTATTTTTAACTCATTTAATTACTTTCACTTTGAATTTTCTTCCTAACTTTATTACTCTTTTTTTAAAGATTAGCAAGAGGAAAATAGAAGTTTCTTAACGTGTATCTCATATACATATAGCAGATGCCCAGGAGATAAGTAGCAACTCTCAGTGAGGTGACTGAGAACTCTGGCTTCTCTAGCATCATTAACAAAGAGCAGGGCATTTTTAGAGAAGTAAAAAGATAAACGAAATGAACTATGAATCTAGAAGTCAGCAAATTGTGAGAGAAAATTTAAAAGGAAAGTTGATAAAGGTTAGTTGTAAATCTTGTTATGTAGCTTCCTCTGCTGAAGTCTCCTGGGTGCTGAGGGTCTAAGTCTGTCTTCTCTGGTTAACCTTTCTTGTTCCTGCTTTTGTAAATTTATGTCTGGCTCTTAACAAGTGGAGAGAGGAAAGGGGATTTTGGTATCTGTTTCTCCTCAACTACTTTCAGCCCAAAGCATGCCCAAGTGCCACATTTTGGTGGCGTTTCATACCAGTATTCATGTGCTTGCTTGTTCCACTTAGTTTGAAGTTCTGTTTTTCTTAAGTGAAATTCATAATTTATTGTCATTATTAATATTTCTTAGTTTTTGTATTCATTAAAAATTATACATGGTATGCTAGAAATGGAGGAAAAAAATTGGCTTACACAGATCACATTTATTATCTTATAAGAATATTTGAAGTGGGATAGTTTTAGGTGAGGGTCTTTTCCTCCCCCAATTTATGTGGTTTTGGTTTGATAAACCATTGTAATGTGAAGATTTAATATGCAGATATGCTTCGTTAGTTCTTAGCCATTTTTCCTATTACAGATAATAATCTTTCTTCTCTGTTTTATTCTTTATCCAGTTTTGAAACTCCTGTTAAACAGATGTTGGAAGATGTTATTCTTCATGTGTATGAATTTTACCTCATAAATTACACTCTTAATTTTCATTCTTCATTCCTTAAGGATATTCCTCTGACCTGTCTTATCGTCATTTCCGAAGTATAGTCCATGGAATGTTCTGTAATTACACACACACACACATCTGTGTTTATAATTTCTAAGAAATCTAATGGTTTGTTGCTTTGGCATAGTTTATCTGTTCTTACTGGACACAGTGGTCTTTTAAATAACTCTTAGGGTTAATTCATGTGAACTTATTTGAAGATGGTGGTTTTGACAGAAATTGCTTTATAATATGCAGTGAAATTTACTTAGCTGATGAAGTTATCTGTTCAAAGCCTAAACTTAGATAGTGCTATATTTTGCATCTGTAGTTTGTCTTAAAGATCCATGTCATAATGGTTGGTCTTTAATCTATGATGCTGTCAGGAGGTGGTAGAACTGTTAGGAGGTAGAACCTCATGGGAGGAAGTTAGGTCATTGGGGACCTGACCTGGAAGGGAATTTTGAGACCACTTCCTGTTTTTCCCTTTCAATTCCCAGCCACCATGAGATGAGGGATTCCTCTGCTGCACACCCTCAATGTGACGACCTTACAATAGGCACCAAATCAATGGACCAATCAACCATTGATTTAAAGCTCAAGAACTCTGAGCCTATGTGAACCTTTCTTTTTTAAAAGTTGATTTATCTCAGGTACTTGTTGTAGCGATAGAAAGTTGACCCACACACATTGGTAGCTACATTGCTCTTTCTTAACCCAGTGAGTATTCCCCACAATCTCATTTTAGTAGGGCTCATCCCACAACAGAGAACGGGGTATATGGGGTTTTGTCTCAAGGTATGAGCAATCAGGACTGCTCTCCAGCTCAGAACTCTTTCTGTCTATCTTCTTAATCAGATCCCCACTAACAAAGAGTAGCGGTAAGGCTTTATTTTCACTGAGAATGGCAAACCATAGATGATTCAGACTCTGCTTGACATCTCAGTCACAGAACTCACAGCAAACTCTCTGCCTTGTGCTGGTTCTTATCCTAGTTTAGAAGGGACTTTGTGCAGGGGTAAGGGGTAATGCTTCCTGCAAACCTCACAGAACATAAATACACAAGCAACATCCCTTTCAAACTCAGCCTTTAATTAACTCTCTTCAGCTATTCTGTTTCCTGTTGAACTTCAGGAGTTTCCTTGCAGGCCCCATTAGGAAACGCTCACCATCTCCCTCCATGTCTGCTCTTTACGTTTTGAGATATATTTTTCCTGTTATGCGGGTTCCTTGACTTTCATGCCATTTTCCTTCTGCTGAAAAAAATTTAAATATCTAATCTAATGAAAATGCCTTTGTCCTTTCCATGCCTATTTTTGACCTACTTTCCTTTTACATTTTTTTGGTCATTTCAGTAATATGAGGAGTGAGGAGACACAATACAACTTACTATCTTTATCTAAATAATGTCTCCATTATTAGAAACTCGTAAATTCCTTTGAAATTGAAAACTCCTGACATATCCAAAATTCTCTTCTCCAAGCAGCTGTCATACGGGCTTTGCCAAATTGCATCACTTAGTTCTCAATGCTTTATTCTAGTTAGTGATCTCATACAGTTTATTGGATATTGTATTAGGTTATTGTTTAAAGTTATTCAATGTGTACATGTGCATCTAAAAAATGATGATAATTATCTTTAACACTTGTCAAATTCCAATTAGGTGTCAAAGCATTTTGCTAATTATTTTACCTGCTTCACTTTGTTTAATGCTTATGAAATATGAAACATTAAAATCTTCACTTTACAAATGGGGAAACCAAAGCTGAGAACACTTAAGCCCAGTGTCCCTAGCCATGTGAATTTTGGAGCCAGGATTGCTTTCATGCTGAGATTCCAGAACTAACAAGTACAAAAACTCTTCTATATTGCTAATCATGTGTGTTTATAATTATTTACCCAAGAAGTAGTTAGGACCTCATGTTCTCTCTTGTATTGAAAAAGTAGTAGAAACACAAAGACTCTTGGATACTTCTGCACTGAGTAGCCAAATGTTAAGTGGCAAAGTAAATTGCATATGGGAAAAGTTCCAGTAACTCAGAGGTAAGAATGAATTGCAAATTGCCACATGGAAACTTACCATAGTGTCTGATGACCAAGATGGTTTTCTAATAATTTTCATGAGAATAAAACTGTTCCTTGCATTTTTTAAGATTTATCTGAGTCAGATGTTGATACCCGGACTAGATCTAAACAAACACCTTTTCCTTTTTCACATCAGAAATATGCCTTTAGGCATATTTACTTCTTAAACTCCATGGTCTCAAAGATTTTCTTAAGTTCTTTAGTTAGTTTGAAGCTCTAACCTGGTCTTTCTACACTATGGCCTTAGAAGTTCAGTAATTCATTATCAACTTCCATTTTGATTGTTAACATAAAGTCACCTTTAAATAAGGTTTCCATAACAAAGTCCTTCCAATTTACAGTTAGTGTTCTCAGGCAAAACAAAACCAGAGCAACAAATAAACCAAAAGCCCACACCAACAGACCTAGAAACAGAGCCGTATCCAAGTCTTGTGTCTACCTCTCATGTTTCCCTTAGTGAGTGGCTTCATATCTCTGAGTTTTCCTTTCCAAATCTTTAACAATAAGACTAATATATTTAGGATTCTCTAAAATTGGGTGAAAGGGCATCTTTAAGCATACCTTCTACATCTATATTTAGAAAAACTTTTATATTTGTATCATGGCACAAAAAAATTGTTTCCCTGCTGTGTCTCCTCACTATAAATGGCTTTGAATTTTCACATAGGGCAATTAACCTAAACAAATGTTGTCTTTTATTTACCCTTGACATTGCAAAGCCACTGAATTCTTTTAACAGATTTTAGTGACAGATCCTTGCCTAACTTTCCTTTTATATCACTACATGCTTTTCTCCAATCGCTGGCGAAAGCAGACAAGTGATTTTGCTCTATTCTGCTTTGCCTCACCATTTTCTGTGAAAACAGTTTGGACGTACTTTAATAACATTTATTATTAACATATTTTAACATTAAATCTGTTAACTAAGATATAGTGTATTCAAACTGTACTCGAGTCATAAAAAGACCGGAAATCTGCCTTTACATCTCATGGAAATGTCTTATGAAATGTCTAGTAATACACCCGCCTAATTGCAATTTCCTGTAACTTTGAGTAGCTTTTAATAAAGCTTATTCTTTTTATGGTTTACGAAAGCCTGACTTCTGGATTGTGTGATTTGACATCAGAAATAACTTAGATGAGATTATTTCCTTGAATTTTTTACTCCCAGGATATGTGCAGTCGCATTCTTTTTCATAATGAATGAAAAAAAATTAATAAAACCCTCAAGCAATAAAAGGACCACAATTCCACCAGTTCAAAATAATTGTGAGGCCTGGCCTGGAGCCGGAAACAAAGAAACGTTAGAAAGGGCGCCACAGGTTTACTTTCGACGGGGGGCGGTAATGAGAGCGCTGCAGAACAAACCCGTGCCTGAGAGAGAGTCCTGCTGAGACCGCTCTAATGAAGCCAAAGGACGTTCTTCGAACTCTCTTGATCATTGCTCACACAGTTTCCCAAGTGCTATGAACAATGGTTTCTTAAGTTAAACACCGACCCCGTCATGTTTTAACCAGCAATTCCTTCATAAAGTACATTTTCCCCATTCGTGTTAGGGATTCCTAAGTCAGATAAATAAAACCATCTATGTGCACAAATCCACAGGGAAGTTTTGGGATATTTTTCCATAAATCTAAAAGGACCAGGTTAGTGCAGAGTTAGAAGGTAGGGTAAATAATAATCCACTTCAGGGTAGTCTCTCCCTCAGGTTTTATTACTGCCAAGTACATGTGCCAAGTAACAAAGAGTGCATGGAAGGTAACCGTTCCGGAATCACTGAGCATCTCAACATGGCTTTTATTCTACCCATGACTGACACTTTGGCTGGTTTTAGAACTTAGGTAAAAAATATTTTCTTTTTTCCTAAAATCAGTGAAAACCTCACAGAAAACATGCAGTTCTGGGATCCGGAATTGCTAGGTGAGTATGGTTTCAGTCTGACTTATGTTTCTTTGTAAGAAGTCAGGATTTCTTTCCAGAAATTTAAAAATTTTAGTAACTTCTGCATATCCTTGTTGTTCTAAAAGTTCACAAGTTACATACACAGTGGTAGGCTCTATCCCTCTCTTTCTCTCTCTTTCCCTCTTTTTCTCTTTTGTTTTGGCAGTTTGTTGGTACCTTTTAAATCTTAAAATTTCATGTTATTCAGTTCTATAAAAATTATTATTAAAATAGTTTATTTATACCTATTGTTTAAACTCCATGTTTAATTCATTTTTCAGAGATTTCTTTTATTACATATTGCATGTCCTGGGCATATTGTATTTTATCATTCTTTAGGCATATTCTCTCTATTTTTCTTTTTCACACACACGTATGTACACACACTCAGAAGCTTTGCTCAAATTTACTTTTCATTTCTTCCATGGAATTAGGCTTTCTTTCTTTTTCTGCGAACCATCAAATTTTTAGTTTCTACAGTCACTTTCCTGGTATTTGGATGTTCTTTGATCATGATTGTTTTTCTCTTTTTCTAGTGAAAAGATTTTTGTCAGGCAGTCATATTTTATAATTTAGTCTACTTCTGATATTTTCAGCAATCAAATATTCCACACACAAATTTTGTGTGTGTGTGTGTGGGGGTAGAACTCCAATTATATGTTCTGTAGAGGAATGGTTCAACATTTGACAAGCTATGGCTTTGGTGGACTTCTTTCAGGTTTGCTTCTTGCTAAAAAGGCCTTACCTGTGTAAGATATGATCAAAACATATGGTGAACATTTAAACTAAAAATATTTAATTTTTAAAATACTCATTGCCATTAGTCCTCCTCAAAATCTTCCCCTTCACTTCAAACATACTTATCCCATCATGCTTCCCACTTTCTGAAGCAGTTCTAGAAGTCTTTATTTGGTGGTTATCTTTAGTTTCAAGGTCATGGCTGCATAGGTATTGTGAATGGATTGAAACCATGTATTTTTCATGGTCATTCTGCCTTTGGTGAAGAGCCAGAAGTCACACAGTGCCAGAACCAGTGAATAAAGATACATGCGTGCACACCACAGTGTTTTTATGACTGCCTTTCTGTTGGATCGCACTTGGCAGCAGCAGTCACTGTATTTTTGATTGTGCCTTATAATTTTCCTGTTAATTGTGAAAGGCATATTAGCACTATTTAAAATGCAGTGATTCCTCAGTTGTTGAATGGCTCCAAGCTTGAACTTTCCACTAGTCCAATAGCACAGTTTGAAAAAAATGTGCTCTGTGTTCTTAACTTTGCTTGTGGACCCAAAAATCTGACTTGAAAAAGCGTGTACTGGCCAAGATTAAATCATGGGAACACAAAGGGGTGATGCTTCAGTCTACACTCCGCTCTCACCTAGAAAACATATAGTGCTGTGTTAATGCATTAAAACACTTGTCGTGATGATTTTTTGTGCTTTATTTACATAAAATATTGTAACCATCGCTCCAAAGAAAATTAGTGAAACCAGCAGTAAAGTGAAGAGGAAAACTGAGTGTCACAACAGAGTTAAAGAAATAAATCAGTGCAAAATTCGTTAAAGTTCTATAACGATGAATTTATAAGTGTAATATTTGAGGCTCAGGACCAGTTATTTTATTTTCTAGTATGTCTTTTTTTTGTTGTTATTAAATTCATTGGTAACTGGTAACGTTTAGATATACATAATGATTTTGTTCTTTTGGGGAATCACTGCAGTGGACCCCAGTCTACCGGAAGGTGTCACGGCACGTGGCAAAAAGAAAAAGCAAGGGACAGGGACCTGGGATGACCAGTTGTTCATAGGGAACAAAAGGGCAAAAGGCAGCCAGAACCCCAGTATTTATTGATCACATTTACACTGAGGAAAATGGTGAGGGTGTTATCAGATGACACAGAGTGTGTTGTTTGTCGGTCTTATGATAATGAGGGTTTTATGCTGGTGAGGATGGTGGAGAGAGATGGCAGATTTGTCCTTTACCCCTTGTGAAACTTTTTTTTAACTACTCAGTTCTCAAGGCACTAGGTTGTCTTAGCTGCTGTGATCTTGCCCTGCCAGCTCACAGCATCACGGGACAGCTGAGGCCTCGACAGTGACCTGAGGCACATGGAGGTGCACTTCCTCATACCATAGCCTGCTCACGTGGAAAGACACGAGGACTCAAACAAGCCCTGATCGCAAATTAATTATAAAATGATTTTTTCCCAAAAAATTATACAGAATTGCCCTTGACAGCATTTATCAGAGGGAATTTGTACCTGTACATGGTATATCCCGATTCCTTTTTTCTTTTTCCCAATTCCTTCCCTTCCCTTCAACCCTTCTTTCCGTCCTTACTCACAAAGCTTTGTAAAGTTTGTTTCCATTTTCTTCTTCTTTATCTTTTGGTACTGGGAATCAAACTCAGGACCTTGTGCTTGCCCAGCAGGGGCTGTGCTGCTGAGCTATATCCCAAGCCCCATTTTATTCTTCCTTTATCATTTTTCCCCATTATTTCTTATGGGAAAAACATATTAAGTTGTCAAACTTTGCAGTGCTAGAACATGAATTTGCGAAGAATTGAGTTTGACAACCAAGGTGTCTCAGTTACCTTTTTTTTTGTTGTTGTTGCTGAAACAAAATACCCAACACCCAAAGTTAAGGAAGGAAAGGTTTATTTTGCTCGCAGTTTGTGGAGGTTTGAGTATATAATCAACTGGCTACAAGGCAGGGTGGTACTTGCAGAGGGGCAACCTTTCATGGTGGCAAAAGGTACCAAAAGCAGCAAGAGCAAAAATGGGGGAGGAGCAAGCTTCTTTCCCTCGCTCATGTTGCATGCAGGCTACCCATTCTAGGGCAGGCATAGTGGTCACACCCCCAGTTCCAGCACTGGACAACGAATCAATTATGTGCTCTATTCAGCCACATCCAAAAATCCTACATCCCATAATCTCGTGAGGCTTTGGTGGGGGACATCCAGACAAAAAGCATAACATGAGGTATCACTGTATACATCTTTTTTTTCTACCTTCTTTTTTATTCACTATTCTTTATTTCTTTCTCTTTTTTTTATTTCAAATCATTTGTTATATTTTCTGTATCTTCAAAATCCAACACTAGGCCCAAGAATATATTGTGTTTAAAATGTATCACTATGAAGAACTGAAGAGAGAAAGCTACCAGAACATTATGTATTTTAATATTTTATATTCAACCTAGTACATACTTGCACTTAGTTTAGAAGATATAAACAAGACACCAATAACGAAGTTAGTATTTACTGCACACAAAGTGAATCTTCAAAACATCAAGGAAAATAATTTCAATCATTAAAGCATTTTCAAATATTTCCTATCTCATGAAATGTTTTTTGACCACATCAGCTTCTGTTCATCTCTTCCCTTTTGAAGTCTTGTTTACATTTTATCTACAGAGAGAAGTCAATTTACTTTTAATTTTATTTTTGTTTTCTTACTTTTCTTGTTTTTTTAAATTTTCCCCTTCTCTCCTTTTCCTTTGTTCCTCTCTGCATCTGAACATTTTCTTCCCATTTCACAACACCTAATATACGTTTTGGTCCTTATTTACACTTTCAGCTTCTCACACCACAGAAACTATGCAGTATTTGCACATCCATATCAAATTTATTTCACTTAAGAGAATGTTCTCAATGTGCATCAATTTACCTGTAATTTACTTTTAATTTTGGAAGAAATTATATAACTTAATATATTCTTTGTATAAATCAAAGCCTATTAGACATGATGGACACTTTCATAATGTACAAAATGTATGGCGTATTTTCCTAATATGAATCATTTATCTTTTGCTGAGGAGTGGTGTAGCAGACTAACTCACATAATTAGTGATTTAAAATGACTGCCATTTATTTCCCATACATGCTCAAGTCATCTGGTACTTTTGCTGAGCAAAGCTAGTCTTGGTTAAATTTATCCAGGCTCCCTTTAATTGTGCAGCTGGGACTCTGTATGAAGATGACTTCCTCATTGAACAACTACTGGAATGGCTCGATGAATGTGACAGTCTGGCTCTCCTCTTTGTATCTCTAATATCCATGTGGAAGGTTAGCCCTGGTGTGTTCTTGTAATCTGTCATAGATACAAGAATGAGCAAAATCAATCTCAGAAGAAGACAAGCAGAAACACACACACACACACACACACATTATTCATACCTTTGATAATCCTTAGCCCAAAGGCTAATGGGGAAGAGGAATGACAAGTTATAAAGAGTGTGAACAAAGAAAGACTATTACTCAAGCCAAGTAAAATAACCGACCAGTGCATGAAGAATTAAACACTAAATATACTGGAGATATTTAGACTGGAGGAACAATGAGCTGGGGAAAGATATAATTATCTTTAAATGGTGGAAAACAAGAGATTAAAATAAAGCAACAGTAAGGAGAAAGGGGAAATGATAAATAACTTTAAATTTCAAATAGATACCAGCTATTTAACATATATTCTCACATTTCATCTCTATAATAATCTTATAGGATGGCTGCTATCCTTCTTGCTTTACAGGTGAGTGTATGGAAGGTCACAGATATTAAATAAGTTTTGCAAGATCCTATAAACAAAGTTCAAAGAACTAGGGTGCCACATCAGACTTCCCTGACTTTAACATTATCATTCATTATGAAACTCAATCCTACCTTTTAAGAATCTATGCAGAACTGAAGCCAATTTTTGGAAGTTCTTTGACAGCCAACTTTACCTTTACATGTGGAACATCCATTGTAATAATTGGAAACATTTAAAGCTTGATTCAAGCCCAGTGTGGTGGCACAGGGCTATAATCTCAGCACTACAGGAGGCTGAGGAAGGAGAAATCATGAATTCATTCCCAGCCTGGACAACTTAGCAACTTAGTGAGAGCCTGTCTCAAAATAAAAAATTAATAAAGGGCTGAGAATGTGTTCAGTGTGAAGCCTTGAGTTTGATCTTCACTACCACAAGAAAAGAAAAATAAAAAGTGAAGTGATTTTCCCTAGGAAATAATTATTTCTTGCCTCATGGAAGTTGTTACATAGAATCTGGTTTGCAAATTGGCAAATATATTAAAGAAATATTCCAAACCTCTGACAAAGAAGAATCAACTTGTTATATAGTTCCCTTTGACTTAGATAATGTGATAATAAAAGATCACCATGGAATCATAAAATTGGAAGAGCCTTAAATCATATCCAGTTCTAAGTTCTCATTTTACCAGTGAGACATCTTACACCCAGGTAGTTGAAATGACTAAGACCATAAGTTATACAGAAACCAAGTCAGAACAGGACTTACTTATCAGTTCTCAGAGGGCAGAATGGCTGTGAATAATAAATTAGGCCATCTATCACCAGTCAGTAGGTGGATAAGAACTGATTCAGAAAATTAAACCATTCCTGAAGTCAGGATAACGGTCACCACACTGGAATACCACAATAGGAAAAAAACAAAAAAACAAAAAAAAACCTTTGATGTTGACTTTTGGTTTTACTGTTGGCACCTGAACCAGAATGAATTGCTTTGAAACAATAGTAGGAAACGCTTCTCTTGAGAGGGTGGAGTTAGAGTTTCCCCACCATACCAGCCATCACGGTAATAATACTAGAATATTTAAAGCCATTTGTAATCCATGGAAGTCTGAAAGCATTAAGTTTGAAGTCCATGCCAGCACCCTAAATTCCTCACAAGTAATAAGGCAGAAGAGTTTGCCCTAAAATTAGTTGGTTCTGAGCAAATTTGGAACAAGGGAAAGCTCATGGCCAGGAATTACATACATGATGTTCTACAAGACAACATGAGTTTAGATGTTCCTCACTACAGGAAATAAGCACTCTATAAATCTACATGCAGCTGTATTTTTGTGGTAATTTTCTTTTCTTTATAAGAGTTTCTTTTAAAATAAATCACACTTATTTCAATTATACTACAGGAGAAAAGGATTCTTGTACCTTGGCAAGAATCTTTCTACCAACAAAGTTTTTTTTTTTCTTTTTTCTACTAAAGAGGTGAAACTAGGAGAATTAAAACTGATGGAGACTGATCTCCTCCTAGAAAATTGAATACTTTGTTACTTTTATTATGCTTCTATTTGTTAATTGTTTTTGTGTATTTAAATCTTATGTTTTTGATTGTTTTAGACAAAATAGATAAAAGAAAATGGTTGTTGAATGAGTACTTGATAAGCCTTATGGTTTTGAATTTTTAGGTAACCTATAAACT
Source organism: Dasyprocta punctata (assembly GCA_004363535.1). Classification (NCBI taxonomy): domain Eukaryota; kingdom Metazoa; phylum Chordata; class Mammalia; order Rodentia; family Dasyproctidae; genus Dasyprocta; species Dasyprocta punctata. Next base: position 101,485 of record RJWM01000523.1, on the reverse strand, counting down.
TGGTGAAGCCATTTTATTTATCTGGCCCTGAAATGTTCGATTGGTATAACAACTTGCAACTTGATACGCACTATTCAAGGCCTTTTTGATTTCGTATTTTCATGTTATACGTGAGTCAGTTAACCTTCTCTAAAACAACAGAATTTGTGCTGAGTTTGCCTGTAATAAAGTCAGGAATTAAATATCAATGCAAAAAATTAAAGTAAACAAACTCCATGACTAATAGCAAAATGTAATATATCTCAAAATAAATCTAACAAAATTTGTTATCAAAAAAGAAGTTAGGCATATATGTATGTGCATGGGTGTGTATCTTATTGAAATCTTAAAAATGAAGAGCCTACATTGTACATAATAGTTTTTCTTCTTAACCTTAAAATACAAAACCCACACACAAATAGATGTGGTATAGAATAACAGAGAATTAAGGAAGCATACTGCAAAGGAAATTGATATCATTACTAATTCAAATGCACAAAGAATAAATTTCCCATTATTTACCTTCTCTAAATTTTCACCAAGGCAAAACCACAACAAATTTGACTAATTTGTTCTTATATCCTTATGAGAAATAATAGAAGAGGAAGTTTTTAAAAGATGGAAATCTATATAATTCATAATGTACATCATTAGTCCTCACACAATTATAGCTAAATAAATCAAGACTGTGCTGTCAGTGATTGAAAAGAAAAATAATGTGATAATAGAATTTAAAAACAACAAAATTTTATGGTTTCATTGGACAAAAACAATTAATGTAAAACAATAGCTCAGCATCTAAGTAGCATCTATATTAATTTTAATTGCCAGTATTTTTACATGTGGTAGAAATGAGTTCAATTTTTAATTAAGATGAAATAGTCATAAAGCTTGTTTGAGGCGTGTCCTAATCTCCATTCTGCCCTTCCCTATTTACTTTATTAGTTTCATATTACCACTGGTGTAGAGATACAAGAAAAAGAAAACAGATTTTTCAGTCAGCCACAATCTAAGTTGCCCAGTCACAAAACCGGTAAAACCAACATTACCTCCACGGCAGCTGCTACATAATCTCTGCCAAAGCTCTTCCAGGAGACAGAAAGCAGTGCCTCCTCAGTAGACTGAGGGAGAAGGACAACATTTTCCTTCATCTTCGCACAAATGGAGACAGGATTATCGACACTCACCTGCAGGTGGTTTAGTTTTTACTTGTAAATCCTGCCAAAACCAAAATATGAAAAATGTTGGTGTGCTTATTCGAAAATGGAGAGATTTCATTTTCTTTCATGAATTTGATTTCTGAAAGGTAAAGAGGAAACACAGGAAAACATTGCAGAATTTTCTGAGAATTGTACCCAACGGTTTTTTATGTCTTTTTACTGAAGAAACTCTCACCAGAGACTTAACATGAATACTTTCAACGATGAGTGCCAGCATGTGTCTTAAGATATAATCTCTTTCAAGATACCTGGAAGGTAAAGATGAGAGACCAAATGGTTGATTTTTATTTGGAAGATATGAAGTCTATGAAATAAACAGTTTGAATTCCTGAAGAAAGTTTAATTAGCATTAGTATAAAAGTTTGGTTTTCATGTAGATATGTTTTACTGTGGTAATTTAATTGAGAACACTCTGCATTCAAATTGAACCCCTCAACTGAGTGTGATGACACATGGCTGTGATCCCAGCACTTGGGAAGCTGAGGCAGGAGAGTCATTGTCAGGAGCTCAAGGCCAAGCTGGGCTCCATAGTGAAGTCAAGGCAAGTCTGAACTACAGAGTGAGGCTTTGTTTCAGAAAAAAAATAAAAACAAACAAACAACAAACAAACAAACAAATAAAAAACCCTGAATCCCTTAGAAGGGGCCAGTTCCTTATTTTTGTAATATTTCACATCATCTATCTGTGGACACATTATTGTCTGCCATAGATTACCCAAGGCTAAGAAATATATTTTTTCTCCTAGAAGAACTGATAGATATGCCCCTTTGAGGTAGAAGGAGTCGTCAGAGATTTATATGAAGAGAAATTGTCTACTTTGCATATGAAACACACAATTTCAAAAGAAAGTATAGTTGAATTATTATTAAATTACAAAATGTGAAATACCATCTACTCAAGACAGAACCATAAAAAATGCCTTAGAGGGCACATTTCAGCCCATGATCTTTTATACTCACAGGGAGATATTCATTTATTCAGCAATTATTTAGTAAATGAGTGTCTATTTTAGAGTATAGTGTAAAATGAGAGTCTATTTTTATGAGCTTGGGGAGAATCATAAAATGTATTCATTAATCTACTCATTCTTCCATTCAATTTTCAGTAAAAGTATTCACTGTTTGTGACAAGAAAGCATTTCTCTAAGAGAAGGATTTAAAAGAAAAAATACCTAACAGCTGAAAAATAGGTATATTAAACTGAGTTGATGTATGTAGCGTAGGTGAACCCCTAAAACATACCCCAAAACATACTTGTTTTCAAAGGTTTAGATTTACTGGTCTGATTAGAATACTGGGAATCAAATACATGTAGCAGGCTAAAAGTTCAATGGAAAGTAAATCATGGAGGGTCTTATATGATAGTTTAAATGATCTACATACAGAGCTATTGGACATTGAAGAATGATGAACAGAAGTTGGACATGATCAAGAAGTTATTTGGGTTTTAGAGATCTCTCTTACATCCCCAGTACAGAACCCAAATTGAAGGAGAAATGTAAGAATGAAAGTAGATCAAATATTTTACATGTAACACAGCTAGATAAGGTGCATGAGGTTGGACCTAGGACTTGACAGAAAAAAAGGAAGGAGATATAAATCACTACTATCAGAAAGAAAATAGTATATCACTATACATCCTTGAACAGAACAGTACAGCAATACTATGAGAGACTTAATGTTCATAAATTTAAAAACTCAGAAGTAATACATCAGAGGTGAAATTATAACAATTAAAAATAAAGTTCCTAAAAGAAAATCGTCAATAATAAAACCAGGTTTAGATGGTTTAACTGAATAATTCCATCAAACATTTAAAGAAAAAATAGCAAAAGATTTTATACAAGTTCTTCCAGAAAAGAGAAGATGTAAGAATATATTTTAATGCACTTTATGAAGCAAATTTTGTCCTGGAACCAAAATCAGAAGAGTGAACAAAATGAGAAACAACCAATATCCCTCATGAATATAGATGGAAACAGCATTATTTTACTAAATCAAATCCAGAAATATATACAATATCTAACCAAATCAAATTCAGAAATATATAAATATTTATACCCATGACCAAGTTGAATTTATTCCAAGTATGCAACTCTGATTCAATATTTAATCTATGTAATTTGCCACATCAATAAGTCAAAGAAAAAATTTATATGATCATATTAATTAATGCAGAAAAAGATATAAAAACATTCAATTTTGTTCATGTTAAAATCTCTTAGCAAACTAGAAATAAAGGGGAATATCTTAATTTCATAAATACTATTTAACAAAAAATCCTATTACAAATCATACATGTGGTGGTGTGAGACTGAATGCATTCTCCCTATGATTGAGGAAAAGGCAAGGCTACCTGGCTTTATGATCTTTATTCAACACACCAATGAGCATTCTGTTCAAGGAGCAGTGAAATAAGGGATGCATAATATTGAAAACCAAGACATGAAACAGTCACAATTTGCCATTTGATCGATCATGTTTAAAATCTAGGATCTACTAAAAAAATAAACAAAAAGCCCCATAAAGAAACAAACAAGTCAAATTCTCTAGAAATAATAAGTGACCTAAGTTAAGTAACAATGTAAAAACAAAAGTAAATTACTAAGTAGTAACAATAAACAGAAAAAAAATTAAGGGTACTAAAAGACTTACTATCATTCTGAAGAAAATTAACTGAATTGATATAAACAGAACATATACATGCTTAGTATGCTAAATTTCATAAAATCCTGGTGAAAAAAATCAAAGGTGACCTAAATAAATTGCAAGACATAGTACCTTCATGGATTGGAAACTCAAAGTAGTAAACATACCATGTCTTTCTAAATTCAGTCATAGACTTGATGCAATTCATATGAGGATTCCAGGAAAAAGCTAGATATAGACAAACTGGTTCTATTATCTTGAAAACCACAAAATTTAAAAAGAACCAAAAACAGAATTCAGCCCATGGTACACTGGTTCAAAGGCAGAAACATCATGGCAGAAGGGTGTAGGTATAGCAAAGGTTCTCGGTACATTGCTGTTAGGAAGATGGGAAAACAGTGCCATAGTGGAAGTGATAAAGAATCAGATACAGACGCCAAGGTCGTGCCTCAATAATTCTCCAAAATGCAACCAGAAGTGTGCTTCATATATCCTTCAGGGGATTACTAAATCCACTCAATCTGACACTCTACACTAACTGCTACGATAACCTTGCATTCTAGGGATAAATCCAAATTGGTCAGATTATGATTTGTTTTATCTTTCAAGGAAATAGTTCACTTCATCTAAACTATCAAATTTATGGATATAGAGATACTAATAATATTTACGGTTTTTTTTCTTGTTATGCATATGAAATGACAACTTCTAAATCCTGTACATGCCACTATAAAACCCAGAAATTCCAAGGATAGGTTTTTCAATGCAGTTGCTGGAAGATGTTAGCATCTATGGAAAAAATAACTTCTGCCTAAATTTCTTAAATTACACAAATAATAACTCAAAATGAACTGTAGAATTCATTGCAGTATATAAAACAATACTTTTTTGTTTTGCTTTGTTTGAAGATGGGGTCTCACTACGTACATAAATCAGGTTGACCTTGAATTCACAGTGATTCTTTTGCCTCAACCTTACAAGTGCTGAGATTATGGGTGTCTGGTCACCAAACGTGGCAAAAAAAAGAAAAAAGAAAGCAGAAAATCTTGAACAAGTCTCAGACCTAAATTAGAAGTACACTACACACACAAACACATATATACATGCATGTGTGCATAAACTGAGCTTTATAAAATTTCAAATTCCTCTTCTGCAAAAAAGCATTTATATGATAAAAGAGAAACTACAGACTGGGAGAAAATATTGGCACACTATGTATCTGACAAAGAACTCAAATCCTTAATAAAAAAGAAACCTCAAAATTCAAAAATAAAAAAGTTAAGTAAGAAAATAGACAACCTCCCCAGAGAAACCAGGTATTTCAGTGTCCTCAAAAGAGTATGCACATTACAACTAAGTACAAAGATGCTGAACATCATTAGTTATCAGGAAAATGCAAATTAATGCACAGCACAATATCTTTCCACACCTATAAAATTGATAAAATTTAAAAAGTAGGAAACCAGGGCTGGGTATATAGTTCAGCAGCATAAATACCCGTCTGACAAACACAAAGCCCTGAGCTCAATTTCCAGTACCAGAAAAAAAAAGAAAAAAAAAGAAGGATGGTGTGAAACCAAATCACATTTCTGGTAAGAATGTCAGTAGTTTGTGTTGGAAAAAAGCATAGCATTTTTTGTAAACAAAATTAATCATACATTTACTAAAGAAGTCAACTGAATTCTTGGGCTGTTGCCTCAGAGAAATGAAAACATATTCATATAAATATTTGTGTACCAATATTCATAGCAACGTATTCTTAATAGCCCCATTAGCAACAATTCAAATGTTCTTTAACAGGTAAATGATTAAGCAAATTGTGGTACATCCACACTGTAGGGTAATCCTAGAAATAAAAATTCAGCACCTTGAACGAATCATCAGGGAATTATGTTGAGTAAAATGTACCAATCTTGAATTGTTATGTGTTGAATGCTTCCATTTCATATAGCATTCTTGAAATGATGAGATCACAGAGATTCTGAACACATTAGTGATTATCAGAGGTTACTAAAAAGTGGAGATAGGTGATTGCCTATTGCTTAAATGTAGCATGAGGAAACTTTGTATGTGATAAAAGTACTTGGAGCTAAACTTGCATGTACCTTCATGTGTGCACAAGCACACACACGCACACATACACGTAGATGAGTGTATCTAAATACCATAGCAAAGGGCGAATAAGTTCATTGGTTTGCTATGACATTAACTTCTGGTTGTTTTACATATTATTTGGCACCAGGAATTGAACTCAGAACCTTGTGCTTGCCAGGCAGGCACTTATTCCTTTGAGCTATATCCCTGGCCCTGTTTGTAAGATTTTACTAGAATAATGCAAGATGTTACCTTTGAGGCACATGGGGAAAGGCTACGTGGGATATTTTTGTATTGTTTCTTGAAACTGTATATAAATCTATAATTATCTCATGTGTATGCACAATAGAATATTATTAGTTCTTAAAAAGGAATAACATACATTCGGAGTGCTAATAACACAGACACATACCACCACATCCAACTGAACTTGGGATATTTTTTTAAAGAGTCCCCTAAAGGATCACATCTTGTCTCCGTGCATTCCTGGAGAATTACTAATGTATGAAGAGGGAAAAGTAATGATTTTTGTATTGGAAGAGACCTGTCTTTGTCTGATACTCCAGAAAAAAAAATTACCTTTTCCTTACCTATAACTAGTTTCTCGTTATTTCTCACCAATCTAATCCAAAGAATAAAGAGCTTCACTGAGAAGCGAATGTTTTACTGTAAAGAACCTCATGACTGCACACTGGAGCGAAAGTCAGCCCCTTTTGCTCTGCTGCCTATCCTGGGCAGCTGGCGACCGTCCTTCCTCCAGTCAGCCATTAGACAAAAATAAAGATATAGCTCTACGTGCACGTATTATGCAGAATAAAAATATACAGAGGAAGCTGGCAAATTCCCTTTCCTAACCAACAAATTTATTAATTTGTTTAAAACTCCCAGAAGGCTGCTCCCTTCACAGGAGCAGAATAAGTTAATTGCATTCTCATGTTAAAATGGGACCCACTGTGGGGCCCGGCCAAGAACAGAGCCTTTTAATATCCTGTGGCGTGGATGTGGAAGGCTGTAGTTAAATGAAGAGAATTCTAACTAAAACAATCAATTGGAGGGCATTTTAATGGGATGTCTTGAAACTATGGCAACTACTCTACAAAGCAGATATAACTGAACTATGTCCATAGTGCTTCACTGCTTTAGTTCTCACAGATTTCAGGGGGAAATACACCATCTGGGAGACTTGCAGAAACTTACTTACCAAAGGCACTTAGCCCATTATTCTCAGGTGCATGAATGAAGTCAGAGTTCTTTAGTTTAGCTGAGTTACATGTGCCTGCAAAGGGAAGTGTTTGTTTAGTTCGGGACAAAATGTAATTGTGGTTGTGCATCTGTCTTCTCAGGTAATGTTTACTGAGCTTCCCTCGCGTGTTAGGTACTGTGCAAGAGCCTGGAGTTAAAACAAGACTGGCAGGGGATATATGCTGTGAGGAGAGAATCTACAGATGAAAGCTGAGATCTAGAACCAGCCTGCTTTCTTCTACAGCCAGGGTCTACCATAAGCCATGCATAATTTTCTTGAACTCATTATTTTATCATAGAATGGAGAAAATAATGGATTCTTAAGTTTAGAGAGATTAGAAGGAGTACATGCAAAAATAATTGTGACGTGCTTAGCAATGTGGTCAGCACACAAGTTTATCTATTTTTTCTATTATTGTCATCAATTGTCAGTATTTATTATATGCTAAATAAAGATTAGCTTTTCTACAGAAACTTTCAGTGGCAACTAATCAGAAACTCTTTGTTTTTTTAGTTTAGATGAGAAATTATTTTTAGGGGAAAAGGGAAAACTTTTCATAGTTTCTCAAGTCATTATCATCAACATGAAGACAAAAAATGATATTTGTAAGATTTTCATGGCGTTTTGCACAAATCATCAATTACTGAACAGCTCAGATTTAAATATTCTGAAAAGAAGAGAACATTTCAAATGAACCTGGATTAATTCCACATAGGGAAGTTAGCTTTATATTTTTCATCCTTTTTTTCCTATTTTATGGTCAGAACCAGCTTCCATAATCACAGCTATGCATTTGGAAAATTGTTATTTATGTTTTTGGAGAAAATATACATAAATGGACATTTCTCAAAAGATGCACTGTCTGATGTTTCAGTGTTTGTGAATAATATGTTAAGATAATGTAAAAACATGAGATGCCTTTTCTCTTCTCTCCCATTCATCAAGGACATGAAGAATAAGTGTCTGATATATTGAGGGATTAAGAAATAAGGGATGTCCTGGATAACTCTGAATGCTAAACCCTGCTATAGCACAACTTGACCGTGTAAAATTGGCCAAGTAATTTGATACACTTGGATCTCACTCTTTTCATCTTTAAAAAGAAGAGTTTGATCTCTGTATCTAAGACTGATAGACTAGATTTTTATATCTAACTGTGATTTCTTTAGATTTGGAATTTTAATATAATTTGATGGAAACTTAGACAATGGTTTAAAGAGAATTCTGTTCCAGGCAAAAAAAATCAAGACCTAGCTAAGAATTAAAACAAAAATACTTTGCAGCAGATAGAAATCTCCCAAGCATCATCAGTTGAGATTTTCAGGAGGAAGTGTTTTAGGAAAGGCCAAATTAGGCACTAGAGTTCCATAACTGTCAGGAATTAAATATATACTCTGTGATGTAGTTTATATTTTCCACTGAACAAATAGAGATTTGAAGAAATATAATATAAACACTTCAAATAACTAAGCATTGATGACCAGTTACTGCCTCATTCCAATTTTACAATTAAAGGATGGGACTTGACCTGTTTGATGTGAATTCTCACCCTTCAGTTCTTTTATCCACTAACAGCTAGCAGGTGGGCTAGCGCTTATTTTGCAGTGAAAGGCAGATCCTGTAGATGGTGTTGACAGTGACCCCAGGGACCTCTGCAGAGTGATTTGGCAGTGGAGGAGAGCAGAGGACTGTGCTGGCTGGCGGTGAGTGCAGAGGGCTCAGTCCTCCCGTGGGAGAGAGTGATTGGCCAGGAGCCATTTTGGATAAGCCTGGACCTCAAACTGTTGTAGGCTTCCCCCAGCAGCCCCTAGCTGGGCACGGTCCCATGGAAACTGCTTAGACTGTGGCGAGCCCAATGAGTCTGTCTTGGGGCAGTCCTGCTAAGGTTGTCTACTACTCCGTCATCAAGCAGTTGCTGGCTTATGTGGATAGAGTGCCGCAAATTGGGTCACTGTCTTCACAGGCTGTCTACTAGTGAATCTAGAGAGAATCCTGGAAGTGGACTCTTTTTTTTTTCTTTCTCTTTTCTTGCTTGTTTTTTTTTTTAATTTTTTTATTTTTCTTTCTTTTCATTTATATTTATTTATTTATTTATTTATTTATTTATTTATTTATTTATTTTTTGAGTGTGAGTGTAGTTTTTGCCCTCCTTCTGGGTGTGGTTTTGTTCTGTTCCCCTTTTTGTCTTTTTTGGCTCTCTTTTCCCTCAGTCTTCTGCAGCATTTTCCCTAAGTTGGTGGGACCATCTTTGTCCTCCACCCTATTTACAGTTCCTTTCTCTTTTCTCACTTCTCTGTCTTCTCTTAAATCCATTTTGGGTCCTGACCCTTGAAGACAGAATTGACATATTGTGGACTCGTGTATTGTATATGATTGTTCTGCATTCTGTTGTATGGTTACAAATTCAGTTTGTATGGTTGAGGACTGCAAATCAGGGGTTGGCTCAGTTTACTGTTTTGTTGGCTATGTTTGGTGCTGTGGGTGTCACTGCAGTCAGAATTAACACAATTGTTCTGGATAGCTGTTGGCCCTGATGGTCCAGGACTGAGATTGACTGGGGGTCATGGAGAGTGCTGAGGCATGGCGCCGAAGAACCAGGGCCTGGGCTAGGTGAGCAATAGCTTCTCATCTCTAACAAACTGAGGAGGTGGGATCTTCCAAAAAACTCAGAGCCCAGGAACCAGCTACATCTGCAAGATACCTCAGAGAAGTGATCATTACTTGGATGTCCTTAATACCACCAATAAAGCAACCCACCATAGGCAAGTGACATGTATCACTCTAGGAATTAAACTAAAAAAGAAAAGAAATGAGAAGACACTTAAACAGGACACAACCTCAGTCACCCAGTTCACCAGAGGTAAACCCAGGGGGCAATAAGGTCGGAAAATCTGAAAACCACCTACCAGGTCTCTCTGAAGTGGTAACAAAGCAATTGAATGAGGCTCTGGAAAAAAAGAAATCAGAAATAATCTCTCAAATAACCAGAGATTACCAAAATACACACCATGCTTAATGATGTTAGAGCACACACAGACAAAAAATTAAACAAGCTTTAGCAAATTATGGAAGCACAACATAGGAAATAAATAGATTTCATAAAGCAGATTCAAGCATATATTCAGGAGAATAAAAACTCCAATGGAAGTATTCGAAGCACATTAGGCCAATGTGAAGACAGGATCTCAGATATTGAAGACATGCTTGCAGTTAGTGACTGGGAAAAGAAAGATTTCTCAAAACTAGCTAGGGAACGTGAGAAATCAATCCAGCAGCTGCTTGATGAGACAAAGAAGAATAACTCAAGATTAGTTGTTTAAATATTCGAAGTAAACATTTTCTGTAAACCCTATAACAGTGCATTCACCATGATTTCTATATAGAGTTCATTTATATTGATGTGGGAGAAAATAGAACAGAAGATTATTTAAACCTGGTCTTCATGTGAGTTCAACCCCTTGTGCAGAAGCCCCTAACATGCCTCTTCAGAACAGGTGTTTTGTGGTTTGAATATATATCGATGAGGGCTTGCTAAGCCTGCAATTTAAATACACAAGCTCTTCACAACTGACTGGGAATCCTCGTGGCTGCTGAGCACCCCCAGTGTAATGTCACACAATATATCTGAACCAAACTTTCCTGGTACCAAAGAAAGATAGTGCCCTGTGCTGCTAGCCCCCCAAGCAATTCAAGCTTACAATTCACCCCACTCGTCACACTTGATTATGTGGGTTCCATTTGATTTAACATCTTGCATTGATCATCATGCAGCTGAGAAATTAACTTTGGTCTAATACTAAATAACAGATTGTTTTGGAATTTTGTAATTTATTCTACTAGTGTTTTTTTTCCCCCTGGTCTAGGATACAACCCAGGACCTCATAGTGTATTTACTTTTCATATCTTCATAGTCTTTTTCTTCTGTAATGGTAGCTCAGTTACCCTAGCCACTGTCTGGGCCTTGAAAATGTAATGTCACATGAGATTACCCATATATTTCACATTGTATTTCTATCAGCAGTGTTTTATTTGCACTTGGCATGGTATTTCCTAAATAAAATGCTTACTTCCCTGAAGTTCTGTGTCATAGAATTTAATGAACATGGAAATAGTAACTAAGTTCAAAGCCAGGATTTATCACCTGTAGGATATGGAAAGTTACTTAACCCATTTAAGGCTTCCATTTTTATCAACAAAATGGAAATAGGAATACATGTATAATATGAGTGTTGTGAGGATTAAAGAGGTACTTTATGTACATCATGTAAAACAGTATTTTCTTATTCAATGTAATCAATATGGCAGTATACCTCTTTGTCTCTTTATTACTTATTTATCATCCTATCTGTATTGCTATATTATTTGATTTTAATTATCCACGATATCCTTCCTCTACCACAATCAGTTTATTGAGCAAACATTTTCTTGAGTATCATAGTAAGTAATAAATACTTTCATATTCTTTTGGTGTGTCCACAGTTAGTATCTGAACCAAATTTTGGGTAGCGGACTATATTTCTGTAGAATGACTACAATAGAAAGCCATGTATACATATGCTATGGAGCTTTTATGAATGCCAAACTTGGGCTCTGACAAAATAAAATATCTATAAGCTACTTCAACTTCCCTTAAGTTTTCAGTATTTTGAGAAAAGCATTTGATGAATGTAGGGCAAATGGTCATGGTTTTATATTCAAAGTATATGGGAGCAAGGAATTGCTAGCAGTTACTGAAGAGAATTGTAAAGCTATGATTATTGAAACACTATAGTGCTGCTGCCATAACACAAAGGAAATCAGCAGGTTAGGGAATGAGTTCATACATAAGCAGATCAATATACTGTATTTATAATTATTGTGGACATTCAAGATAATAGGTGAAGAGAGAGATTACTTACCAAACAACATTGGGACAACTGGGTTTAGAGTTGAGTAAAACTTAGAATAAGACCCTTAGAATATTAATGTTAGTAAAGCAAATTAAACACACAAATTTTTTTTCAAAAGAAATAAAATATGTGGAAAACATGAATGAATATATTCAGCATGTTGTGGAGGACAGTAACTTTCTCACAATGTTGCCTGAATTGAAAGCCATAATGAAACAAAGATATTGATAAATTTAAGTTGTAAAAAGTTGAACTATGTTGCAACAAAAAAAGACATAGTAGTCATAAACATATTGAGAGATAAATATCAAACTAGGAGTAATAGTTGATACGTCACAGGTAATGAGTTAATATTTGTCATATAAAAGAGTCTTCATATGTAATGTAATTAAGTTATCATTCCTTTATAAAAATGAAAATGTTTTTATAAAAATCAGAATAAAATAGGAAGGAGGGGCTTAGTGATATTTTCATCACAATGAGATATAGATATGGAAAATCCATATGAAATTCTTTTGATTTTTTGGGATATTGTTAAAAGTTTATTTTGATTCCCTAGAAAGGGGGTCTATTTTTTCCCCAAAATGCTTGGGAACTATTTATTTTACTTAGGCATTAAAATGTTAATTGCTCGATCTGCTTCCCATACATTGAGTTTCTATTGCTTCAGGATGTGTGGTTCAAGTAGTTATTATTTCACATAACATTTTCTTTTTCTTTTCAACACACTTCACTAAAGTTCAGTATTGCTGCTAAGCTAAATCTTTGTGTTTTCTTGTAGGAGAAATGACATTCACACTTTAAATGAGTTATTATTCTAATCATTTTTTAACATGGTATTAACTAACATCAGTTCTTGAGAATGCTTGATTGCAGCCATTTGTTAATGCAAATAGGCAAATTTTAAAATGCATTTCTTTATTTTTTATACATAACAAAGAGTTATCATACATGGTGAATGGCAAAATTGTTCTGGAGAATTATCATATATGGTGAATGGCAAAATTGTTCTGGTTAACAGCTCTTTCATAGAAATAGCATACTTGGGGAGAAAAGATCTTAATGGATATTGAAAATATTTACAGGAATTTCCCTAAGTGCTTCAGTTCATCAGTTTTTCTCAAGTTCCATCATATGGACATAATATCATTCAGAAGAGAAAACAAAGGGACTTTTTTTTTTTTCCTACAGAAGAACAAGAACCAAGGACAGCGCATTATTATAACTTCACAATAAAGTGGTATTTTGACATCATGGCTCCAAGCCAAATCACATTCATTTCCTCAACACTGTGGTTCGGGGACTTCATATGGAATGAGTTAGAATTGATGCCATGTTTGGATCAACCAAGAGTTTGCTTTAGATACTTATACCAGGAGGAAGTAATGAAAACCTGCCGCCTTCCAAAACTCTTTAAATTGTATGAATTCATATTTCCATGGGTTTTGAGTCCTTGAATGTTTACCATTAAATTTGAATAAAGATGTTCTTTGCTGCTTCAGTTTTGTTTTAAATTTTAATTTGAATGTAAAAGAATCATGAGCCTCAGAGAAGTTTCATCATTAGTGAAAATAATGGCCTAGCACCACTCGGTCTTCCTTTCAACAAATGACTCCAGTGCCAAAGATCAAGTCTTCGTTTCATACTCTGGCAAGTTCGGTAATGTTATTTTATTAAGTGTTATGTATACTCTCTTGGAGGACTTTTAAACAGGTGTTTATTTATCATGTAAAGTTACTTTTCTTGGTCAGTTGATGTATTGGTATTCTAGGTGTCTTAGTTACTTTTCTCTCGCCTTTGAGACAAGATACCTGACACCAACAAGGTAAAAGAGGAAATGTTCATTTGGCTCACAGTTTGTAGAGGTTTCAGTCCATGACTGGCTGGTTCCAAGACAAAGTGGCATGGCAGAGGGGCATCATGGAGGAGAAATAGTTCTTGGCAGGCAGAAGAGAGCAAAAGCCAGCAAAAGACCAACTACAAGTAACTATAACCAAGCCTTTTACTGTCTCTTATTCTGTATCCAGTGTACCTACCCTTAGGCTGGATAGCACTCATACCCTTAAACCTAATGCACTTAATCCTAACACTGCGCCATGAATCAATCATAGACCAGCCATTTCTGATAAACACCCACCTATGACCTCATGGGGACATCTATGACCTCATGGAGGACACCTGTGTCCTCATGGAGGACATCTAGACACAAGCCATAATACCTGATGAATGTATGCATATTTGGGGTTAGAATAGAACACAGCATTTTCTAATAAATTGTATTATTTCATGTATTTATACAGAGTCAGGATGTTCTGGCAAAGATGAAAACTCTTAGATAGACAGATAAAAGAAACTGAAATAAAAGAGCATAAGGCAGGGTTACACGAAGTAGCCCTTTCCTTCATGTGCCCCAATACTCCCCTTAGGGAGACAGTACCTCTCTTTCTCCTTGCTTTAAGATAAATAAAACAGAAATACATTTGAATTATATTGAAACTAGGGTTTAATGCTTATAAAGTGCCTACCTCCTAGAGGAATATTATTGGAGTCTTTGGCAAGCACAAGCATCTAATGTTAAATTTAGCATAGAGGTGATGAATATTAAATTTGTGCAGAAGCTGACGATTTTGTCGATAGGTTCCCAGGTCTCACATCCATACTATAAGGTCTAAAATTAAAGTTGTCGTGGGTGATATTATTACTGAGTTGTTCTGAAAGGCATCAGTTACTCCTTATAATTGAAACAGAGTGTCTCCCTGCAAACATTAGCATGTCATAAATCATATGGGTTTTGGAAAACTACTGGCTTTCAACAGGGTTTTATTCAATGAAAATTAACACAATAAAATGTCTTCATTGCAGTAATCATGCTGCAACAGAACCCACTCAAAACACATGGCTTTCATTTTTTTTTCTTGAAAGGCTAAAAAAAATCTTGCCAAAATAAGATAGGCAAAAAAAAGTTTGATTATTTAACATTCCATGATTCGTAATGGATGGAGCATTTGAGAATAACAGTGATGAATACCAGAATTGATTTCATGTCACCAACTTGGGACTTTATTTTTGGTAGCATATTACAGCATCATGTGGTAAAAGTAGCCAAAGTGTTATAGTGAAATGAGGGTTGGGGAAAAAAAATTCAATTTTGTTCCTTGAGAATGGTGAATTGGGAACAGTCTTTCAAAATGTTAGTTCAGCTGAGACTTCTTGATGAGTAGGAAGGTGTGAGTAATTTGCTTTGGAAAGTACTCATTTGAAATTGCTAGCTATTTGTTTGAAAATTAACCAGAGCAGGTAATATGAAGCATAATTTTAGACAAAATCACTTAAAGGTAAGTGTTTCTCCTAAAATGACATCTCTGCTCAACCAAACTCCCAATGGAGAATAACACGCATGTGTACATTTGTATTAGGCAGGTTTAGGTTGAAACATGTTAAATGAGACATTAGCAAGATCTTTAGAAAATTAATTTATACTGAGTTTGGCGTGACAACAAAAGAGGGAATGTTCCTATAGTTTTTTGGCACGCTCACACCTTAGACATGACGTTTGTGGAAATGTAATTAAATGTATAAAATGTGCTTTATAATAGTACAGTTGGCAGGAAAGGGGAACACCACCTCTACAAAGGCCAGGAAAGCATCTAAGGTAATGTTAGTTGCTCAATATGCTCATCTTGAACTTCACCATTTATTCTTGTTTTGGGATACTTCTTTTATAACATGGGCCATGTGAAAGACATTTTTAAATCTAAAATGCCATATGTAACTTAATGTGTGGTTATTTGTATCACTGCAAGCATAATCTAAAAAATGAGCCAATGAGAATTGATGTGATGTTTCTATATTACACATAATATGTGATAAGCAAACATTAGTAACTCACCTGACTACCATTGTTATGTATAACTCTTGTCCTCTAGAGCACAGGTGTGTATGGGCAATATGCCCAAAACAGTGCAGAGGGGACAAATCTTCAGCCATTTCTATCTCAGTGACATTCTTGGGTCCATTATGATGGAAATTCAAGTGGGGAAATTTTATCAGTCTAAAGCATCCTCCATGGATCCAGAGAAGGAAGAATACTATACTTCTCTTATGGTCAACACATTTTGTCAACTTGAGAAGTATAGAAGCTTAACTACGTAACTCAGCAATTCTACCTTCTGGGGTATAGAGGACATGCTCTTCCACTTCAGGATGTTGTAATGCTTGATTCATTGTGTCAACTTGAGAAGTTCAGAAGTTTAACTAAGTGATTCAGCAGAGGGCCATGGTCCTCACTTTGTAAACATCCTCAGCCTGTGCATGAGGAGGGCAAGGAGATGGTGTGAGTGCTACACTTACCTTGGAGGTGGGGATAGCCTGCTTATAATAGAAGGGGGGAAAAGAGGCTTGCTTCTCCTTCCTTTTGCTCTTGCTGCTTTTGCTGTCTTCTGCCACCTTGAACTGTTGCCCCTGTGACATGAGACTAAAACTTCCACAAACTGTGAGCTAAATAAACCTTTCCTTCCTTCATTTTGGTTTTTGGATACTTCATCTTAATAAAGAGAGAAAAGTAACTAAAACAACTTCTTTTGAAATAGAGTTTAGTATGGCAAGGGGGCAGTGTGATTGTTCTCGGGTAAACGGAAAAATACCTATCTTTGATTTGGAATTGTCTCTGAAAGCTATTATATGGTTAGAATTTACCTATTTAAAAGATCATTTATAATTCATATGGTAGAGTCGTTTGCCTGAAAGTTTTGATCGCATGCTTGAGAACCTGTTAATCATCAGGTGCTCTAGCATTGTACTTGGGTATGAGAAGAAATCTACTGGAAGCTTCAAAGCCTTGGATACAGCTGGAAGAGTCTCCCATGGGTTCTCTGCATGTGTGCACTTTGCTAGCCTACACATTACAGGCTCAGATTCAAGAACAAAATAAGCTATAAGATCTGTACTCCAGCACTGTAACCAGACTCATGGGTGTGCTGTGGTAAAACTATATCTTCATTCTCCAGTTTGATTGATTGGCTTACACTTGGTTGATATTCTATACTAAAATCCCTACAATTCAGCAGCTTCATCATTAAGCATTTTGTTACTTCAAGAGTCCACATGCAGCTAGCTGCTTCCCCTGTGTAGAGTGAACTGTGTGAGGGCCACTGCACGGCTTGTTATCTTTTCTCTTCTCTGTGTCACCCTCAGCCCCCAGCAAGATGCCTTGGGTTTGTTGACAGGAAAGTTGGCTAGGTTTTGAGAGACAACTGAGAACAGGTAGTTTTCAAGAGGTCTACATCTGGAAATGGTCCACTGCCACCTTTGCTGCATTCTGTGGGTCAAGTCACATCACGGATCGATGCAAAGTCAAGAAGTGAGGGAGGAGATGCCAACTCTTGATAGGAGCAAGTTCATGGTTACATTACAAAGAGGAGGGATGGTGGACTAAGGATGCACTCTTTTTTTTTCTTTAACAATTAATGTACCTTATAAACAGTTTTGGCAACTGAATCCCTGTTTTATTTATTAGTAATTGAGTTTTGATTTGATACTTGTTCCCCAAATCATTGACTGAAAAGAGTAAAATACTGTTATGAAATTTTGTAACCTGAAGGGAAGATGATTTAAAAAAATAGGGACAGACAAAAAAATGGAAAAAGAGAAAGAGGGGGAAAGGGAAAGAAATAATCACATTAAGGAATCTAAATTGATAATTGTACCTTCTCAGTAATAATAATGGAGGTCATGAAGCTAGGAACATGATCTTTTACCATGGGGAGAAAGTGAAGCTCATCTGAAAAATTAACACCTAGCAAAATTTCCACCATGGCCACAAGTCTATAAATACATTTTCAACAGTGAAATTTGTTAAAAATTTTTCTTTTATGCATTTTTTTGGATACACTTTACAGAAACGTGTCTCAGTGAAATAGCAATTTTAGTTTGAAAGATCAAAAGAAAATACAATTTTCAAGAATGAGGGAATACTACCAGGGGATTTGATAGTCAATATCCACATTAAAAATAAAGAGAAATCTTAGACTTTATGCATAGTAAGACACACAATATGTTGACAATACTGTGTTACTGTGTGATATGAGGAAATTATAAAATTCCTGTGGAATCAAGAAGACAAGGATTTTACTATTTTTAAATTTGTTTAGAGAAGATTATGTTAGAATTTAAGGTGAGTTCCTATTCAACAGATAGAAAGTTATAAAGTTGTGAAAAATAAATAAGTTTTTAAGTTGTGAAAAATAAGTAAGTTTTAAAGATGTATCCCTAATTAGCAATATTGTATTATAAGTGGTCCACTTTGGTGTCTCAGCTTAATTCTTCAATGATTGCCGTTTTGCCAATACCTCTGCTGCTTCCCAAACTTTGTTCTTCCACACCACCCTGGATGTACATAAGCATCTTGATGTTTGGTCAGAAGTTACAGTCTTTTTTCTGCACTCTATTTGTCTAACAAGCAATTATGGTATTGATGGGGCATTAGTTTTATAAAAAATGTCTAATTGGAGCAATGATATTTCATTGAAAAGATTCAGTCCAATGATGCTAACTGCACAGAGAAACAGCCAAAATAAATATCCCGACTTCTTTCTTTGCTCTCTTTATCTCTTGACAGGGCTTTCCCTGGCCAAACTAAACAGGAAAACATGTCCATACAGATCAACCAGAATGAGGTCAGACTTTGCAGATAACAGGGTAAAGAAAGACGCAGAGTAAATCAAGCAAGAACATAGAGGACGGCCAGCTCAGCCATCAACCACCAGGAAATACTTAATGAATGTGAGTAAAAATGTAAACATAAGTGTATATATAAAGATAAATTAATACACATGTAAAAAGATTATAGAAATACAGCCATCAAAGCAATTACAAGTATATACATGAGAGGAAAATAAAAAAAATAATTATGAACAAACATTTCACTGGAAATAAATCCTAAATTACAAATGCAAGTATTAAAAGAAACACATTACTATCAATTATAAAATCCAAATCAAAACAGTAATTTACCAGTATAGTTTCCTTAAAAATCAGCACTAATATTAAAATAATAATAATAAATTTGATAATCTGAAATATTTGCAAAGATGATACACAACAGGAATGCAAATTATTACTAGGTTTTAATCCTGTGTGTTACTCCTCCCATTGTAGGGTAAATTGGCAGTATCTGAGAAAACTGAAGATAAACAAACACTGTTACCCAGCAGTTCTAATCTTGGACAAGAACCCTGGTGACAGATTTCAACGCAAATGCGATGGGACCTCTATGTGATTGTTCAGTGCTTGCCATATCAAAAAAGAAAACAAGCATTTAACAGACCCTTAGAAGAGAGATGGAGAAATAAACTCAGTTCACATAGAATAATCAGTAACAGCTAAAAAAATAACTTAATGCTCAAATATCAACATTCATGAGTTTTGCACTAACAGCATTATAAGTGAAGAAAGCAAGATTCTAAATCAAGCACAGTAAGTATGATACAGCTGGTAGAATAAAACCTAATTTTAGAAACCATGCTGTATGAGGGGAAGCTCTCTATATGCAGAGTCTGAGATGGGGATTTGGGTGCATGTTATTTATCACAGGATGGCTCTTAGGAAAGTGGAGAGGAAGGGAAGCAAGACAGTGTAAGGACAGAGCAGAATAAGGTTGCAGTCTTGGCTGGACATTCACTATCAGTCTGACCCCAGAAGGAGCTCTGGAGAAAGAAGGCAACCACGGTACTGTTCTCACCTTGAAACACAGGTGATGGCCAAGTTTACCCATCTTTCCTCCCCTCCATACACACTTGCCAGGCAAGTGTCGATTGGAGCAGCTTCCATTTAAACCAGGGCAACCCTTCAGAGCTCAGGGCAGTGAGAGCCACTGATCAGCAGCCAGGACCCACTGCAGGTGAAGTACAGTTGCATTGACAGTAAAACAGGTGAAGGGCGCAACAGCGGCTCCTGTACACATTGAACTGGGCACTGGGAACAGGCACGAAGAAACCTAATTCCACAGCACGCACAGGACCTAACTCTTCATCATGGATGCAAGCAATTCATTACTTAGCATTGCATTAACCACTGCAATTAGAAAATGTCATATACAATTAGCTGTACAATATCTCACCCTGTAGGCAGTCTATGACTGACCTCACAGGTATACTAAAATCGTGAACGTTTGTAGGAACTAAAAAACAGCATTCATTCCAGATCAACAGATTTTTCTGCAAAAAGAGGTAAAATAAGAAAGGAAAGTAACTCAAATGCTGAACTTAAGCTACTTCTGTATTATTTTATGTCTTTAAAAGTAATTGAAGCACATTATCGCATGTGTACATATGCCAAAGTGAAACCCATTACTTTGCATAACTAATATGTATTAATAAAAATGATATGAATTTATAAAGAAAAATTATTTTATAAATCTTGTAGAGGTACATGGGTGTTTGAAAACTGTAAAATTTAAATAATGTACAGAGGAATGAGTGATGTGATGCAAAGGTTTTAAAAAGTAATAATAGTTCTTGTAATATTTTGACAACAGTAGAGGGATCGTTTAAAAATTAATAACATCAATGCATAAAGTATCTTTTAAAATGACAGAAAACAACAAGAAATTATTCAATTTTGTTTGATTTTTAGTCTCTCATTTCTATTTGTCAATAGCCATATCTTTAATTATAAAATGCAGTTACATAAGATGTTTCAATCTATGTCGTATCTTTTCTACCCTTAATCAATATTTTATTTGAAGACATGTGACAGAGAAAGAGGAAGGGGAGAAAACTGATGAATGGGAGAGGGAGAAAAGAAGAGAAAGGGAGAGAAAGAAAAAAGATAAGGGATAAAGATTGAAATTTCTGAAATAACGTTTACTGTTTTTAACGTGGAATGCATCATAGATGGTTGGATGAATTTATTAATTTTATATGCTTATTAATTGCTTCCATTTTATAATGACCATTGCCTCATTTTTACAAAACAATAAAGCCATTCTCAAAAATAATTAAATCTGTACATCTCCCAGAAACAAAACCATTATAAATTTAACAACTCACTAATAATATTTTATTTTTCATTCATATGCCAAAATTAAATAAAAGAAATATTTAAAACTGGCATGATTTTTTAAAACCTGATACAATCATTGTTGTAGTCAGGGGTTACATGGAGAACAACTACATACAGGACACAGGGTTTGTAATACTGTTTTATAGTAGTCACCCAAAGTTAAACACAAGAAAGTGCAGGAAAATCTGTCCACAACACTAAGACCCAGGATAGCCGAGGGCCTGGATCCCACAGCAACATCATGTAAGAGTCCCACTAGAGACCCAAAACACATGACAATGCCTCTCACAGTACCAACTGGGAATCGAAGAGCCCACAATAAGGGCTCACACCAGTCTGTTTACGGTTCTGTGCTGGGAAGGCCACAGGTCAGCGGTGGAACTAGAAAGTCTATGCCAGCAGGGTGAAGGAGCTGTGCAGTGGGTTGAGGGTTCTACGTAGGAGCCGAGAAGTCACGCTCAAAAGAAGAAGTGGGGCTGCCCTGAAGAGCACCACAGCCATCCCCAACAGTGATGAGGTCCCGCACTCCTCCAACAATGGAGAACAGTTGAGCACAGGTCAGGAAGCCAAGCGTGACAAGCTTCTTCAGCACACAGCTTCCCCTCTGGAGCTAGGAAGCGATGCACAATGTGAGAAGCAGAGCTCCCACAACGTGAACCACAGCCACTCTCACCGACAAGGTCCCGAGCTCCTCCGACGATAATGGCCGAATCCATATTGGGGAAGCCAGCATGACAAGCTCCTCCAGGAGAACCAGCGGCTCGAAACAGCAACCCTTGGAAGAACCCACAATGCCTCCTTCTTCTTCTCCATGTCCCTATTTATGCTGGCAACTTTCTTCAGGTGGAGCATCTTTACTCAACACCAGCTGAATTAATTCAACTGGTGCTAAGTAGACCACCAGTTTGTAATCCATAACAATCATATATTGGTAATGGCAGTTTAAGCCATTATACTTTTATTAGAAAAATTGTATTTGACCAAATGTGTTGAGTACCAAACAGATGTGTATATTCTTGTATTCATAAGCTCATTTCCTGAATTTATTTCATGGGAACATTACAGTAAAATAAATATTCTCTGCACAATGATAGTTACAATAAAGCATTTGAAACAAGTTACCTTGAGTTAAAAAATCAGGGAGCACTAATTTAATCACATCACACTGTAATTAAATATGAAAATTGTGAATAAGAAAGACATTGATAGTTAAATTCCTCAGCATTTAATTTGTACTGACAGACCTCAGATGACTTTATGAACTTCTGTACCTCTCAAAATTTGAGTTCAATGTCATTAAACTATTATAAGAGGAAGAATTCTAACTTGTCCATAGCCCTTGACATTTTAATAACTGGCAGTACTAACATTTAAACCAAGTGGTAAGTTCAAGCCCTATACTCTTTCCAATAGATTTTTCTTAGCTGTTGAATTTTATAGATATACTTTTAAGCAGAATGCTCTTAGTTCCATGTTAAAAGCATAATAGTGAGTGAGCTATCTTGAAGGATGTGCCAGGAATAAGTAATCATTGTTCCAACTCACAAACTGGTTTTGAGAGAATCTTTGTGTACCACAAATAGTATTTTAATATTACTACACTATAGCATATTGCATTGGGAAAATGTAGACATGATTTGATTCAATGTTAAATTTAAAATGATAGTAATGTAAAATATTGCTGGTCACAACTTTTTCAATTAAGGATAAAGACCTATAAATATGCATCAGGAGCACAGATTGTTACACACATGCGTAAAAATAAGAATTGTAGTTATTTCACTAAGACGAGGTCTACACGCCGAGCCAGGTGACCCCGGATTGACAGTTTGGTTATGTTATGTCTCACTTTTGAGGTGGTTTTCATGGCTTCACTAAACCTGGATAGATCTATTAATCTTCATGTCAATTCAGACCTAGTTATTCATAAAATATTATGAAAAGTGTACTTTTTAAAACATGAATGCAATGGTGGTGTGGGAGAGATGAAATGGTTGCTGTAAACAATAACTTTTGTTTTTAATTAGCAAACACATATATAATAGTGGCTTCACCTTAGTTATCTTTGAGGCACAATGCAACACACTTTAAAATAAGAACTCTTAGTTCTAAGGATAACTTTTCAGAGAGATACTCTTACCATCCTCATTTTGCTGCTGAGGAGACTGAGACATCAGTGACTTAAGCAACTTGCCAGCGCCACCAAGGAGGTAAGTGGTAGAATTGGAATAACGATAATTTTACTTCCGGTATGGAAATAAATATATGGAGTTATTAAATGAGAGAAAAGGTGGACAAGACTGTCACATCTCATTTTTCACAGGCAAATCTGAAAGGAGCTATAATGGAAGGAAATCCTAGTTAGAACAGATTATTCTTTTTAATTTACTTATTTTTATTGTCACATGTTTGCTATCCAGAATTATCCTGTTTGTCACGGGGAATTTGTACATGTACACAACACACCTTAATTCTCTTTTTCATCCCCTTTCCCTTCCCACCCTCCAACCCTTCTTCCCCTCTGCATTTATGCAAGCTCAATTTCTATTTTTTCTTTTAATTCTTTGTTTTCCTTAAATCTTTTTTTTCCTTCCCACTCTCAAACTCATCTCTTGTTCCCCACCCCATTTGAAAAAAGTTCTTCCTGTTTCTTCAAAACTACCTTACAGTTTCTCCTTGCTAATACTACAGATTTCTCAAACAAGAGAAACAATGCCATATTTAAACTTGTGTGTCTGATTTATTTCACTTAAGATTATGATCTTGAGATGCATCCATTTACCAAAGTGTCTGAAGTTTATCCTTCTTTATGACAGAGTAGTCTCCATCCATTGTACAGAAATACCATTGTTTAACTTTCATTTTTATTTTCTGTGCTTTTTTTTCTCATTGGAGGTGGGGGTACTAAGGATCTATGTCTATTAACCTGTGTTTAAAGTAGGAGGAAAGTTTAAACAAATAAAAATCATAATGCAAAAGACTAAAAATTTTCCCTTAACATACACTGAAAGGAATAATCAGTGAAATTGTCCAACAATGAAAATTTTACAGCAAAAACCAAAAATGGAATCTAGGTTTTCAACTGGCATTATCTCTCAGCACTTGACTGTGAACACATTTATGTCAAAAGTATATTTCTCTTTCTCTCTGTCTCTCTCTCTGTCTCTCTCATCCTCTCTGTCCATACTCAGGATTCAACCCAGCACCTTCACACTGAGCTACATTCTCCACATTTTTAATTTTTTTTTGGGGGGGGGATAGGGCCTTTTAAATTGTTCCAGTTACAGTAGAACTTGGGACTCTCCTGCCTCAGCCTCCCAGAGGCTTCCTTCCACTTTTTTACCTTATATGATCAGTTGCAAAACTGACTGCTAATTCTTACTCATTTTGTTATTTTATGCCCCTTTGCAATGAAATGAAACTTTGTACCTACTCCCATCAAGTGGCAGAATTTATTTCTCTGTGTTCTAATATGGATTTAGTCATGTGAAAAGCACTGGACATTGGGACATTAGAACACCTGATGTACATGGGCTTGAAAATAACTCCAGTGCTACAACTTTTCTTTCTCTGCTCAGTAACTCTACTACAAGAAGAAGCCTCAGCTGGCCTGTTGGCGAAAGAGTGACTCATGCTCCTGTTCCTTCCATCCACCTGCAACCAGCTAAAACCACCATTTGTATGAATGAAACCATTTGCCACCAACTGACCACAAGCTAAAAGGGGCAATGCCAGCATGACCTCATGGAGTAGAGACAAGCAGTTCCAGCTACGCCCAACCCAGCGTCCCAGCTTTCAGTAGGTCTTAATCTGCTCTAGTTACCATAATGAGACACTAAAGACTGGTTGGATTAATCAACATTTCTCATTGTTCTGAAAGCTGGGAAGTAGAAGGTCAGACAGCAGTAAATCCTGTGTCTGTGGAGGGTCCAATTCCTAGTTTACAGACAATGTCTGCTCATGGTGCTCTACCATGATGGAAGAAATCAGAGAGCTCTCTCGCGCCTCTTTTACCTGAGTATGACCCCCATTCACAAGGGTTGCAGTCCCACGACCTAACCACCTTCCAAGAGCCCTGTCTCCTATTACTGGCACATTGAGGATGAAGTTTCAACATATGAATTTTGGGGATACACATTCATCTCAGAGTACCATCAGAAACTGGAGAATGTTAATTAAGTCGTTCATTGTGGAAGGAGGCATTACACAGCAAAGCTAACTTATTTACTTTGCAAGAGTATAGTACCTGATTCATCTTTAAAGGAGATAGAATCTTCAGGTCAGATATTCAATGAAAGAAGGGAAGTCTTATCCAGTTCTGGAGCAGGTGTGGAAGAAATGGTCCTTGGAGAGAGTCAAAGTTCTTGTGAAAATGTGACAACAGTGGAAGTTGGAATTAAATCCTTCATTAAGTTTGTGTAGTATGCCCATTAACCTCCGCAGGAAAACCATCCACAGAAAGTTTGCCTGAAGTCTTCGACAGGGACAAGATGCGTGCACCGAATTTGATTTTACTGCACTCCATCCAGTGTCTCCTCGGTTTTTCCCATGCTTAACAGCCCTTAGAAGAACAGCATATAACGGCTGCGTGCTTCACTAGCTCACAGGCGTTACACTGCTTTGGCTCAGCTTTAATTCTTTTGGAATGTGTATAATTTCACTGCAAATGCAATGCAGTGGACTAATAAGACTTAGGCTCCTTGGCTGTGTTTCTTTCCTCTACAGCCTAGAGCCCTTGCCACCACACAGTACCTTTCATTTCCAAAAGATGCCTGAGCACTTCATAAACTTAGCTGGTGGACTTATAAACTTTATGGCCAAGGAATCAGTCTACCTCTGAAAGGTAACCTGCTGCTGGTGTGAAAAGTAGCAATTGTTTACATATGGCTAACCTGAAGGCATACGGAGGCCAAGCAATAGGCTTAAAACCCTGAGATTCCTTGGAGCAGGTCCTAGTAGGATTTCCTTTCTTTTATTAAGTTCTCCACTGCTCTAGGTTTAGTTCACTGAGCCCAAAGGAAGAACATCTAATGAATGAACTGAACCTATGACCTTAAGCACCTGGTTAGAATTGGCTTTTGTGTAATGACCTGAGACAACCTTCTAACTCTACAACTAGGGAAGTCAATAAGAAAAAAAAAAGTTATGTATGAAACTCTTTGCATTCAAATAACTTTCTGAGGAAACCCATTTGTATATTATAGCTTGTCTATTTCTGTAACTTTTAATAAACTTTTGTACTTTTTTCCTTATGCTGTATTCATAGAACCATAGTCTCAAGAAAGGCTGAATCTTCAAATGAATTATGCTGGTGTCATTAGGCCAAGCTATAATCAATATGTAGGAAACAAAACTTTTTTTTGGCCTCCCTCTCATTATACAACTACCATCTCTTCCCAAAAGGATGAGAAGAATTTGCTAATAATAATGTCAATTTCAGAACTTTCAGTGGATCGCAGTTCTAAACCGCAAGGCGACTATGAGTTAAATAGACATTCTGTTTCTCTCCTCCCTCCATGCAAAGAAAGAAATAACTTTTGAAGTTCAGGGAACTTGCTTTTTTTGCTGTCTCTACACTCACAATAGGCTGGTCATTGACGGTACCATGTAACCAACTGGTTTTTCTTGCGGTTTGTGATTGGAGTTGGTTAGCAGGAAACTCCCGGTTCTCTAACCTCTTTAGTGGTACATCTGAGGAAATGAAGTGATTAAAATGTGTTCATATTTTCCACTGACTAGTGGTCATTGTGTTTCTACGTGTCTTTGTGATTTCAGAATCTCAAATACAGTATATAAACACATAAACAGAGATGTGTTTGGGTATACTGGCCTTGCTAGTTCGAATGCAATAAAATCCTTCTCCCTGGCAGACTATTTTTAAAGCTGTAACTGTGGATATGGTTAATTTTCTGGTTAGCTGTTTCTTTATTCTTTCAATATTTTTGTTTATAAGAAAACAAATTTCTTTTGGCTCAAACCATAATTTACAGGGCACTACTATAATATCTTTGGATGACTGATTAGAAGTAATCAAAGCAAGTTCTAAGGTATATCTAAATAATTCCAGGAAGATTAGAATCTATTCACTGCTTCTAGATGTCCAGTATTGGTAATTTCCATGTCAATATAGAGTTCTGTCTGTAGAAGCTGCCTTACATCTTGGAGTTCCCATGTCATGGAGTTGCTTTTTCTATTTTCTTTATTTTTTATTTTAAAGAGGATAAAACAGAATAAAACCAGTGCAAGAGATAGAGAACTTCAAAACATTACAAAATCAACAATAGTTACCATAGTACCTTTTGATGTCTTCAAAATAGCTGCAGATAATTTTGGACATGGTAAAACTCAAGCAGAACAGAACAGAATAGAGACAATAAAAACAAAACAATGAATGCAATAAAGGACTTCAAAACAAGCCAATAGAAAATCCAAAATTGCTACCATAATGTATCTTGCTATCTTTGAAATAGCTGCTTCTGCCATCGGATTTGACATAATCAAACAAAACAAAAGAGAATAAAACCCAACCAGACAAAACAATGGAAATGGTATAGGACTTCCAAAACAAGACCATAGGGAATCAACAATGGTTGCAACCCTCAGAAGGAGATCCCCCTCCCAGATGTCACACTGCATACCAATATCCTCCAAGCCTATGATCAGACCACTGGCCCTAAACCTGCGATGTTAGTGAAACAACAAGGCACCACAGGCATCCAATTGCATTTCACCTCCATAGCTGTCATCACAGCCTGTGTTTCTCTGGATAAGTTGGTTGCTTATAGGGGGGATTGGTACTTATTGTTTGTCAGCTCACACACTGGAAGGGGCTGGGGTCTGGCTGTTCCAGGTCAGTGGTGGCTTCTGCATGGCACTTGTTCCCTTTCTGGGCTTGCTTACTTGTGTGGCCTTGTTCTCTCTACCCCCCAGTCTGTGAATGGCACTGACTCACAGGGAGAGGCTGGGGTCTGTCTGTTCCAGTCCAGCAGTGGCCCACACATGAATTTTGTTTTTCTCTCACTGTTATCCTTCTTGTGATAGTGGAGATGGTTTGAGTGCTATTCTTTTGCTTTGTCTGGTATATCACTGTTTTGATTGTGAGTGATTGGTTCACAACTGATTTCTCAACTTTAAAATTCTTCCCCAGAAGTGGTCAAAGTGGTGGGGGCATGTAAAAATTGTAGGCAAGCCATTTGAGAGGAGATCCTATGTGTTCAAGTTCCTCCCATAACTCTTGAATTGAGCATCAGAATACATAGGCTAATAAGGATATATAGGCTAGTAATGATGATGAGTTCATGAAAATATTTTGATGTAAATATATACAAAACTGGAAAATCAAATTTCAAAGACTGGTGAGATATTGACATAGATTCAAAGTATCTCTCCTCAAAATATTTCTTAATTTCAAAATGAGATGGTAATTCTACAGTGGAGAATGATGGAAAAATATTGCATCAAACAAACATCACCCATGATGAGAAAAATCACAGTTCATAAGCATGACACTATGAAAAGAACACAGTGTTAGCTCTGTGATTATTTCCCCTAGTGATTCAGGAGTTACATTGAATTATGAAGAAAAATAAGGCCAACTCAAACCCAGACTGAAGGGTATCCTATAAACTAAATAGCACAATTAGAAAGTTAAGAAATGATTGAAGACCTTGAACAAACTTAAAAAGACCAAAGGACCATGACCACTGCTATGTAACATGTGGTTGTGAAAGGAACACTTTTATTACAAACATTGTTACTGAGCAGTTGGGAAACTTGGAATGGGTTCTAAATGCATCAAGATTGATATCCTGATTTTGATGGATGTATTGTGGTCATGTTAAAAGACTGTCTTATTTGGATAAAATTCAGTAAGATAGTCAAAGATGTGGTGCATCAGGTCAGTGTTACTCTTGAACTGTTCAGGGAAAAACATTTGTACTGAACTTGAAAAATTAGAAGAAAAATAGATCTTCCTAGAGCTGTGATCTCAGGCTAAGTAGCCATACCACTAGTCTAGAAAGCAGGAAAAGAGAATGACAGTGAGAAATATCAGGGTAGCAAAATGAAGAGGCAAGTACTGTTTCCATTTCAAATTCAGACGTTTCTGATGGTAGATGCTACAGCAGTGCAGAGTCTCAGCAACTTTCTTCAAGCTTATCTTGGCTTCTATTGAAATTTCCAAAAGTGCAATAATTGACCAGACACTTGCAGGGTCCTGCCATCCTAGTGACTCCTTACCCCAACAGTTTATCAACAACTGCTTTCCCTTCAATTTACCTGAAGATCTTTGGTGATTGGATTTTACTCTGTGTAAACTAGTGTAATTAACTTTCCTAGGAGCAGCCCTCATAGGCTATTTGATAATAATAATGTGTAAATACTACAACTTCCTTGTTCCTCCCCTGGAAGAACTCTTGAACTGTAGATTCTATAAGGCCTCCTTGTGCTACCCAATGGAACTGAGTGCCAGTTACCCATAGATTACTTGATAATGTACCCATTACAGATTTCCTTCCATCACCCCTACTTCATTTCCTGTGAGCACTTTGCAGGTAATCTACATGCATTCCTATCTCAGTCTCTATGTCAGTTTTCAGAGAGCTCAAACTAAGGTCAATATTTAGTTTAATTATGTCTGGTAGGACCAGGTTATTCCCTGATAAGGATCCACATGAAGTCAAAATATTGTTGTAGGTACCAATTTCTCATCTCATCTTAAATCAGATTTTTGCCAATCTGTATTCAATTTAAATAATAAATTGAATAATGATAGGTTATCAAATATTTTAAATAGGTTTGGGAACACAGAGATAGCAAGTCCTGATGGGATACTCCTTTCTAGAACTTTAGTTATTATGTGCTCAACTGTTAAAATAGATAAATGACCCTGTATATAATGAGTAAAGCATCAGAGAAAAAATTCAAAGTCAACACCAAAAGAATTCAAGCTAATCCAATAATTTAGAAGTGCAAGGGTCTTTCTCCATAGATTAAATCTAAAACCATAATTTCTGTAAGAACACACTCATAAATGCACATGCACACGTATTCCAGAACTCCAAGGAAATAAGTGACTGTGTGTTGAGTTTTATGCATTTTCAATTTGACTGGCTCTGTCACTGGGAAGGGAACAGATGAGAAACATTGGAGGAGAAAAGAATACAGAGCTGAGGCAGCGGGCAAGTAAAAACTGTTCTATTATATGCTGTCAGGCTCAAGTGTGAACAAGGCTGCACCTGGAGGAAGGGAAAAAAGGAAGCATTCATCCATCGCTCCTCACATGGGAAGCCTGGTAGGGCAAGGGGGCTGTCCTGTCAAGAGAATGATTCAGGAGTCCTTTCTCACTAAAGATTAATCAAACCAAAGGGCAGGGGTAAAGAATACCTGCTCTATTTACTTCCCAATCTCTCCCCTCAACTTGGGTCCCAAATGCCTCTATTTTCATATGTGCAGATATTGGTAAGGCAGAGTTGCTGAAAGGTTTGAGACATCTGGGAGATGAATCACTCCATGCAGAAATGGAACAATTAGCTGCGTTTAGTTCTGCACAAAGGCCTTGAAAGGTGTCTAATTGAGTGGCCCGCGACAGAGCCAGGAAACAATGTGGATTTGAAAAGAATCCCACAATTAATTTCTGCATTGAACTAATGGGACATACTTTGTTAATGTGTACAGAACCCAGAGTAGGCTTTTTCCATGATGGTCATGGAGTTAGAGCGTATGGCATTCCCTTGTGTTTGTGCATGCTTGGATGAGTGCTTAAAAAGCAAAGGATGGAGTTAAATGAAAGTCTTTTCTTTTGCAGCCCATCATTAAATCTGTGACCATTTAAACATAAAACAAGACATTCTGGCATGGTTAAGGCCACACATTTCCCCCAGAACCTCAATTTTAGAATTAGTCATTGGCAGTCAAATAATTTTGCACCACTAGGTCATTTTACAAAGCTCACATTGCCTTTGGACAATTTTAGGAATAAAAAGAAGGTAAAAGTGTTAAAAATAAAAAATCCACCATATTTTATTCAAAAAGTGGAAACAGATTATATCATACAGACTCTTTTGTCCAGGAAAAAAAAGTCGCTTCCTTATAGACGCTAAAAATACATTAACTACACATGTCACGGACACTTGTGTTCTAGCCTCTTTTTTCCAATGGCAACATAGAATTAGCAGTATTTTGTTAATTTTAATGTTTTAAAAAAAGAAATCGTAGTTATTTTCCTAAGTAGATTATTGATGAAGTATAAGTTTTGCCTCTTTAAAATGGTAACACTTTATCATTACCATTAAAATTGCATTTTCATAATAATGAACTAGATTCCAAATATGAGTTAGGTTTAGATTTTGTCACTTACTTTTTCTCTGACTTTGATACCCAAGCATGTTCTATGTGAACAAAGATGTTTAGCTACTTGCTTTTGTGGTTTTTTTGTTTTGTTTTGTTTTTGTTTTTTGTCTTTTTGAGATAGGGTCTCACTATGCAGTTCAAGATGACCTTGAGTTCACTTGTTTTGTCGCCCAGGCTGGCCTCGAGCTTGCAATGATCTTCCTGCCTCAGCTTCCTGAGTGCAGGGATTTATAGGTGTGCGCCACCATGCCTGACTGACGCTTAACCTCTTGGCAACTGTAGTTTTTTCATGACAAAAATAAGAGTAGATAGAATTGATTCCCATTAGCTCTATCTACCCTGATTATCAATGGTGCCATAATTTCCACTATATTTGCAAAGACAATTAAAATATTTGTACAGAAATATTAAGCTCACAAAACTACACACAGCCCACTCTCACTTCTGATGTCTGTCAAAGAAATACCTTTTCTTCAGAAGTCTATACCATGGCTCTGTGTTGTCAGGCTCAGACCCGATGTGCAGCAGTACATAAAGTAGGATATGGGATTTTGTAGGACTGCAGGTCACAACCCACTAGAGTGACTGGTTCTGCAGGGGAAGAGTCCACTCAATATACAAATGAATTGATGAAGTATAAGTTTTGCCTCTTATTTAAGTATACAACACAGTTGTATACTTATTTATTTTTTCATGAAGCAGAGGATGGCAAGATGACAGAGATGAGAAGAGAGAAGATGAACAGGTGTATGGAGTTTGTCTCTTTTAACTCACTACTGTCCAACGTGGATCCAACAATATGATTAAGACAAATTTGTGCTCAGTAAATATGAGGTAAAAGAGGGTGGGTTTCTGTGTTAACACAGCCCATTTAGCTAAAGGACAATTACAGTTGAAATAGTTCAGAAAGTAGCAATATAAGTGACTGTTACATTGCTGGGGATAGTTCGTGTAAGTCGCCACTGCAAACATGAAGTTTGTGTTTATCCACGCAATTGTTCAGTTTACAACTTAGTTTCCCAGTGATGTTAAATAAATAATTGTTCAAATCAAAGAACAACACAGAACAAACAAGTTGGTTTGTTTTGTTGACAGGGAAGCTCAGACTTAGTATTTAGGGAAAAAAATCAATGAAGGCAAAGTATTAAGAAATGAGTTCTTCATTATATTTCTTATCCAGAATGCCATTATTTTATGGTTCTAATGTAGAGAATACTTAAAACTAAGAGAATATAAAACAATTGCTGCTGTAGATACACTGTATCACAGCATTCTGAAGGTTTTCTCACTCTTTCTTAATGGAATGAAGGATGAATTCTCCATTAAACTTCATCTTAATTGCTCAGTAATCAATATCATAGTCCCAAACAAACACCACCAAAAGAGGTATTTTGAGCTAGAAATTATAATTGACACATACATATGTGAGGTGCATTGTATTTTAATACAGTCATACAACATGCAATGATCAGACTGTGGAAATTGGCATATCCATCCTTTACACATTTAGCATTTCTTTATGTTGATCACATTCAAAATCCTATCTGCTATTGATTCTGAAGCATGCAAATGAAAGTTGTCAACCATGGTGACTCCACTGTGCTATGGAGGACATTCCAAGTAATTCTTCCCATACACCTACACCTGAACAACTGTACCCCTGTACTGGCTAACAACCCACTGTCCACCACTTTCCCCCCTATTTCTCAGTCTCTGCATACCACTATTCTGTTCTCTACTATTACAAGATCAACTTCCATATAGAAGTGAGAACATGTAGCATTTATTTTTGCATGAATAACCATTTCATTTAGCACAATGTACTCCAGTTTCATCTATGTTGCTGTTAATTACAGGATTTCATTTCTTCTGGCAAAAGAGTATAACTTTGTGTAGGCATTTTCTTTGTGCACTGATGGGTATCTAGGTTGATTCCTTACTGTGGTTATTAAAACAGAGTATTATGTTAAAACATAATACTACTGCAGTAAACATGAAAAATAGTGCAGATATCATTTAAACATACTGATTTGCTTTTCTTTGGATAAATTATAAAAGTGAGAATTACAGGATCATATAATGCTTGTAATTTTAGTTTTTCAGCAAACTTTATGCAATTTTCCATGACAATAGTACTAATTTGTATTCCAACCAATAGAGTCTGAGAATTCCCCTTTCTCAGCATTTGTTAGTCTTTTTGATAACAGGCATTATAACTGGGCAATTTCTTATTGTGGTTGTGATTTGCATTTGCCTGATGGTTAATGATACTGAATACCTTTCCATGTGCTTGGTAGCCATTTGTATATCTTCTTTTGACAAATTTCTATCTTGATTATTTGCTTATCTTTTAATCAAGTTATTTATTTTTATGCTGTTGAGTTGTGTTTCTTGTATATTGTGGCTATTAATTTTTTTTTTTTTTGGTACCAATACTCAAACTCAGGGCCTCATGCTTGCCAGGCTGGCACTGTACCACTGAGCTATGTCCTCAGCCCATTAACTTCTTATTGAATGAATAGTTTGTAAATAATTTCCTTTTTGTATGGTTTGTCTCTTAACTTTGTTTATTATTTTCTTTTTTATGCATAAATTTTAGTTTGATGTAATCTCAACAGAAACTGGAAAAGAAATCAAGAAAAAAAATATTTTCAATAACTACAAATTTTTTTCTGAAAATAAATTTAAATAAGGAAATGCATAGTCTAGTGAAAATGTTGGAACATTGATGAAAGAAGTTGAGAGGGCACACAAAATGTGGGACTACGTTCTAGCTTCTTAGATTGAAAAAATTGTTAAAATGTCCATACTACACAATATGATCTACAGATTCAATGCAATCTCTGTCAAAATGCCCATGACATTTTTGTATAAACAAAAAAAGAAATTTCTAAAAGTTACATTGAAGTACAAAGACTCAAATAGACAATGAAATATGGCAGTCCTGGTGGGAACTATGAGCATCACAATACCTGATTCAAAACATACCGTGAAGTTCTAGTAACCAAAACAAGATACTAGTATAAAAACAGACATGTACACCAATGGAAGAACATAGAGAACCTGGAAATAAATCTACATATTTACAAACAACTGTTTTACAGTTACAAAGGTGCAGGTAACAGACTTTGGAAGAAGGATAGTCTCTTCAATACATGATGCTGGGAATAATGGATATCTGTATGCAGTGGAAGAGACCATCTATCTCTAATCTTACACAAAAATCAATTCAAATGGAAGAAAAATAAATAGATTTTAAGACTCAATACAATACAATTACTAGAAAAAAAACATAAGAAAAATACTTCAGTACATTGGACTGGCCAAAGAATTTTGGGTATGACCTCCCCCATTCCCCAAAATCAGGCAACAGAAGGCAAACATGAGAACTTTATATTTTCAAACTATGTTTTCCTTTTAATGTAATGAAGAAAGAAAGTCATACTTGGTTGAAAATGGTTGGATATGATAAACCTGTTGACTAGCTGATGCCATGTGGAAAATCATACATTAATATCCTTAGAAGTGCATTTAGATAGGTATACCCTTTATAGCTTAATGATCCTTAGGTGATAGCACAGAGTAACTTCCAGTACTTGCTTCTGGGACTGAAAATGCATTCTTAATCCCTTGGTCCTTTGGCAAAGTTCCTTCCTGGAATTCTGAAGAATTGTAGGTAAACTTTGAAACTCAAGCAAAATACCACGCTGCATGGCTGCATGGGAAACGGGGAATGGTTCTTCTTACTATAGAACCATCTTTATGACATCGTCTCACAGTTATTTGTGAACTGAACACCGCACATTCTTCTCTTATCATCAGCGGCACCTCCTGCCTTGATGCCTGATTTCCATATGTCCTTCCAGAGGAAGAGTCCACTCCTGCATAGTTTTGCTTCTGGGGACTCACGTTACTCTTAACTGGGTTTAGTTTATAGTTTGTCTCCACAGTGGTTTCCAGATGTCTTTTTATGTCAAAATGTATGATCTAGGTAGTTCCATTACCCCAGAGTTTTTCATTGATCATAACAAAAATTTTAAAAGCAATGTGTTTTTCTTTATATTTGCCTCTGAAAATCAGATGTTTGATTCAGTATATTCAAATGGTAGCACACTCCAATATCATTCCTTTATTTGAAACAGGGATACACTGAAATTGGATGGAGGAAACTTACAAAAGGGCAAATCTGTTCCCATAACATCTAAGGAAAACATAATAAAATGGATGTTTGCTAATCATTAGATTTGAGAGTGGCAAAATCTGTGAAGGAGTGATACATCCCTGGGACAAGACATGGAACTCAGGTTACCTTTCTCCAGGGGATAAATATCAGATCTCATTCTGGGCTATGAATTTGCAGCCATGCAGATATAAAATTCATTGATCAAACTTAGAGAGGGATTCCTTTCTCCATGATTATCTAATATGGTTATGTTGGTTTATGGAGAAACTATCCCTTATTTTAATCTTCCTTATTTAGAGAAAGACACACTATTAATTTACCTGACATTGGTTTGACCTGTAACCTATCAATTAGCAAGACTTTGACCACATGATCCCCATTGAATGTTAATGAAAAATGAGCAAAAAGCGAAAGGTAGAATCTCAGCTGATTTTTTGAAATTGGTGTTGCTTGAATGCGGAGGAATTCAGAGGTGCAGGTGAGGATTCTTTATTTGGCTTTAGTTTCCAGATATCCTGCTTGCTCTCCAATTATCACACTTCGAAGGTGCCCTACAACAGTGTATCATTTGCTGTCATTTATAGTTTTACCTGTGATCCTTTGTTTTCTAGGTGGAACAAAGTGTGGAGAAGGGGTTAGAGAGACACCAAAGTGAATATCTGTGTGAAGTCATATGTTAGTGTTCAGACAATAGTAGTAGCAAATAAAGCCCCCAAACACTCATGAGATGGAGAACAGGGAACTCGATGAACAGTCACATGGGAAAAATGAGAGAAAGCTAGTATTGTTTACTCTGACATCCTAGTGGCATTTACTTCCTCAATACGCATGGAATACAGTCATTTTTTACTTCCTCTCAATTCTACATTTAAAGTGCTCAGCATTTACTGGGAAAATCCTAATTACCTACTTCATTCTAGGAAATTCTATTGATCTTCTTTTTTTTTTTTTTTTTTTTTTTTTTTTTTTTTTGTTGCACCGGGAATCGAACTCACAGCCTTACACCTGCCAGACAGGCACTTACACCACGGAGCCAAACTCCCAGCTGGTCTTCTTCCCATTTCCCATTTGTTCTCCCCCACAGTCTGCCATTTCAGATCATGAAATTT
Source organism: Dasyprocta punctata (assembly GCA_004363535.1). Taxonomy (NCBI): domain Eukaryota; kingdom Metazoa; phylum Chordata; class Mammalia; order Rodentia; family Dasyproctidae; genus Dasyprocta; species Dasyprocta punctata. The sequence goes on along the minus strand of RJWM01000523.1, from coordinate 64,710 downwards.
GACTAACATATATTAGTCTCTCTATCTGCTTGGCTGGAAGTTTTTAGGCATAGGAGCTACCTCTGTACTTATGAAAGGCCAAAATGCCAAGAAATTAACATTTACTAGTGACTTAGTTCTCAAGGATCAACTGTGTACATAAAATATATTAGCCTCTTCATCCATGAGGAGCAACAAATCTGGGGGGGCATATTTGTTTCTGATCCCAACACTGCCCCAGATAAAAAGGCTAGTTTGACAGTTCATCCTGGTGGCTGCCTCTTTCTCCCTGTTTCACTTTTCCACTCCACCATTGCTGTTTTTGGATTATTTTTGAATAAAGGACTTACTCTTGAATTTTATTTCCATGACTACTTCTTGGGGAAGCCAGCATAAGATACATGACATTAACATGATTTTTGTTTAGGCCCTTTGTTCATTTTCAAATGTCATGTATTCTGGGAAAAATATTTATCAAGAATGTGTTTTTATCAAGAATATATTTTTACAGGGAGCTTTGTGATTTTTACTGTACTTGATCATACATATACCACTTTGATCACAGGAAACTGTGCTATAGGCACATGTACAATCCCTAGCACATAGAAGATATTGTGATGTGTAATTTTATGTTTTCAGGTTAACAGAGCCATCACGTCCCAGATACTTAGAGAGATCCTTTTCTGAATGTGCCTCTGATAGTGATTTGGGCTGAGTTGAACATTTGCATTAGTAGATTGAGTAAAGCAGGTTGCTCGCCCCAGTTTGGGGGAACTCAATCAGTCAATGATGACTTGAAAAAGGAGCAGGAAGACTGATCCTCTGGCCAGTGAGTCAGAACCTCTCCTGATGGACAGTTTTACACTTGGAACATTATCATAAACTTTTTGCCTCCAGAACTGAACTGAAACTCTGTGTCTTCCTGTGTCTCAGGCATACTATGAAACTGGAACATTACCACTGTCTCTGCTGCATCTCCAACTTGCCAAAGAAAAATACCAGGAGAAAGAGCTGTTAAAATCTTACTGGTTCTGTTTCTCTAAGTATCCTGATATAGATTTTGGCAGTAAGGATGCTTCTAGAATAGAAGAGCAAAATTTTAAAGAAGTTTGTGAATTTGTTTCTGTATTCTGATCAGACTGAAATATATCAATGAGTCTATTTATACTAATATAGAAATCAGTTTTAGAATATTGCATAATATGTCAATAGAAATATGCAAAATACATATCACCATTGACCACTGCCCGTCAACCACTTGCAAGATGTAAGTTTCTGAGTCTCTGTGTGATACTTTTGAACAGTTTTGTCAAATTAGTGAGTATAATGAGTTTGGTACTTTACTTCTTATGTTGCTGGACAACATGGGAAAAGAAAAGTGTGAGCCAAGGATTAAAATTCTTAGCTTTTGCACTGCATAAATGACCTGAAAATTTCTAGATGTGCCCTGAAGTGACTCATTATCTTCTGTTCCTATAGGACTGAGATCACTTAAAACCAAATTCAGAATCTTACCCTTTGATTGGGTGAATTAACACACCAACTGAACTCTAACCCTTGCAAGTGTTTAATGTCAACACACAGGAATTTGTTGGAAAACAATGGGATTCTATGACTAAATGGCAATATGAGGGAAGGCCCTGATGAAATCAGAGATATTGAACACTGAAATTCTGATGAATTACATCCCATGGGAAGTTGCCTCTCCCGGTCTATTTAATGCTTTGCCTGGGAAAATATAACAATCTCCCCGGAGGGAAGTACCATGCAAGTCAATGATGGTTTTCCTTTTGAGAAATGATATTGTGTGTGGCACAATGGTAGAAGCAACAATGTTCAGTCAGAATGAATTCTTTGATAGGGACTTACTGAGTGGATATTGTGCATTTAATGTTGTAGTTTTGGGTGTGTTAGAAAAGAGTATCCTTGCTTGAGTTTATTTGGTTGAAATATAGAAGAAAAGGTGGCTCACAGCAAGTAAGTTGAAAATTCCATGCTCGTCTTGATTTAATTTAGAGGAAGGAATTCAAAGGCTTGGGCACATTTGGATGTTGGAGTGAGTTTGTCATTTAGACCTATTCATTCACCCTGGGAGGGTCCAGAAGACATATCTTTTGTCACAGCTGTGAGAAATAAATATGCTAGAGGTGCTCTGTCATCCTTAGTGGGTTTTGTGTTGATCTTATCTGTGGGTCAGATTTCACAATGGAAACTGGAGTTACTGAATTGGGAAACATAATGAAAAGGGAGTAATTAGATCTAAGAGAAATAGAAGCCGAGTGGCAGCACACAACCACCAAAGACAAGGTGGGAGTGATTTCCTAGTTGACAGCAGAGTCAAAGCAGCAATCAGAGCAGTTCAACCCACTCAGATCTATGGCGTAAGCTAATTGATGATGGTTTTCCTAGAAGTGAAATAGATTTTTTTTTATTTTAAAGAGAATAAAACAAAACAAAGCAGAACAAAGCAGATCAGAGCAAAACAATGAAAGCAACACAGGATTTCAAAACGAGACAACAGGAAATCAACAGTAGCTACCATAATGTCTCTTATTTTCTTCGAAATAGTTGTCTATATCTTTACACACAATGAATTCAAACAAAACAAAATAGTATAAAACCGATCAAAACAAAAGAATGAAAGCATTACAGGCCTTCAAAGCTAGACAATTGGAAAACCAACAATGGCTACCATAACGTCTCTTGTTCTCTTCAAAATAGCTGTCCATACCTATACACACACTGAAATCAGGTAATACAAAACAGAATAAAACCAATCAAAAAATAATAAAAACATTATTGGACTTCAAAACACAATGATTGGAAATCAGCAATAGCTACCATGATGTCTCATTTTCTTCAAAGTAGCTGTTCATAATATCACATGTATTGAAATGAATTCTCGTAAATGCTTTAGGAAAAGTTCTAAACCTATATATGTACATCTATCCTTTCTATATTAGAAGGAAAAACAAAACAAAACAAAATGCAAGAAAAATAAGAAACAAAACAGACTAATAAATAGCAATGACAAAGAGCCCAAAACAATAACAATGTGTCCTTTGCAAAGCAAGACATTAGGAACACAGCTAAGGTTGTTATTTTGCATAGTTATCTTCAAAAGAGTTACTCAGATTACCAGATATAAACATGAAAAACTGATCTAAACCTATGAATGTTAACTATTTCATTCCAAGAGCTAGTAGAATTAGTACTACATTTATCTTAGCTATCTTAAGTGTATACGCACAAATTTATATCTTTCTTCTTCTCCTTTCCTTCTTTGCTCCTTTTCCCTACCTCAGTTATTTTTTCATCTTTGAGCAGTTTCTTACCCTTTCACAATACTTATTGAAGATTTTGTATCTTATTTACTCTTTCAGTTTCTTACATTAGGGAGACAATACAGTGTTTACACATGTGAGTTTGATTTATTTCACTTATGAGTATGGTCTCAAGTTGCATCCATTTACCTATAAAAGCCTCAATGTGATACTTCTTTATAGCTGAGTAGCACTCCATTATATAAAAATACATCTTTTTTATCCATTCCTCAGTCGATGGCCATTTAGGTTGTTACCAAAATTTGGCTATTACAAACTGTGCTGCTACAAACATGGGTGCACATATATCACTGTGGTATAACATTTTCAGTTCTTCTGGAAATATGCCCAGAAGTGGAATACCTGGGTCAAATGAAATTTCCAGTCCCAGCTCTTTGAGGAACCTCCAGACTGATTTCCACAATGGTTGCACCAGTCTACACTCCTAACAAGAATGCAGAAGAGTTCCTTTTTACCCACACCTCTCCAGCGTTTGTTATTGGTGTTTTTCTTGATCCTGACAATTCTTTCTGGAGTGAGATGGAATCTGAGTGTTGTTCTAATCTGAATTTCTCTAATGACCAAGGATGATGAACATTTTTTCATGTATTTATTTGCCATTTGTATTTCTTCAGCCGAGAAGTGTGTATTCATCTCAGATGTCCATATTTGGATTGAGTCTTTGAATTTCGGGAAACTGATTTTCTTTAATTCTTTATATTTTCTAGATAGAAGTCCTTTGTCTGAGGGACAGTTGACCAAGATTATTTTTTCCTGTTTGTAGGTTTTCTTTTCACTCTGTTGGACATTTCTTTTGAAATGCAAAAACATTTTAATAAGATGAGATCCCAGTTATTGATTCTAGGAAGTACTTCCTGTGCAGTTGCAGTTTGATTTTTGTTCATGAATTCTCTGCCTACCCCTATGTCTTCAAGATCTCTACCTGTTTTATCTTCCAGCAGATTTAGTATTTCTGTTTTAATATTTAGATCTTTGATCCATTTTGACTTTAGTTTAGTGCATGGTGATAGACATGGATCTAGTTTTAGTTTTCAACATATGGAAAGCCAGTTTTTCCAGCACCACTTATTAAAGAGGCTGTCTTTTTTACAGTGAATATGTTTGGCCCCTTTGTCAAAGATAAGGTGGCTGAAAGTGTTTGTAGTTGTGGTTGTATCTTCTAATCTACTCCATTGATATTTGGGTCTGTTTTTATTCCAGTACCATGCTGATTTTATCACAGTAGCTTTGTAGTATAACTTTAAGTCAGGGATTGTAATGCCTCCTGCCTTGCCTTCATTGCCCAGATTTGCCTTTGCTATTCTAGGTCTCTTCTGGTTCCAGATGAATTTTAGGAATGATTTCTCTAGATATGTGAGGTATGTTAATGGTATTTTGATTGGAATTGCATTAAATATGTATAACAATTTTGAAAGAATGGACATTTTCATAATGTTTGTTCTTCTTATCCATGAACAAGGAATGTCTTTCCATTTTCTGAGATTCTCCTCAATTTCTTTTTTCAGAGTACTGTAATTTTCACTAAATTGATCTTTTACTTCCTTTGTTAGATTGATTCCTAAGTATTTCATTTTTTTGGATGCTATTGTGAAGGGTGTGGATTCCCTTATTTCTCTCAGTGAGTTTGTTGTTTGTGTACAGGAATGCTATTGATTTTTGAGTGTTGACTTTGTATCCAACTACATTACTGAATTCAGTTATTACATCTGGAAGTCTTTCAATGGAGTTTTGGGGATATTTTATGTAGAGTATCATGTCATCTTCAAATAATGATAATTTAACTTCTTTTCCTATCCTTATTCCTTTTATTTTTCTCTCTTGTCTACTTGCTCTGGCTAATATTTCCAGCACTATATTGAATAGGAGTGGTGATAATGGATATCCTTGTCTTGTTCCTGGTTTTAGAGTAAAAGCTTTTAGTTTTTGGTCACTTAATATGATGCTGGCTGTTGGTTTGTCATAGTTGGCTTTTATCAGATTGAGGTAGAGACCATATATTCTGATTTTGTGTAGGGTTCTTATCATGAATGAGTGTTGGACTTAATCAAAAGCTTTTTCTGCATCTATTGAAATGATCATGTGATTCTTCTCTTTGGCTCAATTGATATGGTGTATTACATTTATTGATTTGCATATGTTGAATCATCTCTGCATTCCTGGGATGAATCCCACTTGGTCATGGTGTTTAATCTTCTTGATGACTTGCTGCATTCCATTTGCCAGTATTTTACTGAGGATATTTGCATCTATGTTCATTAGAAAGGTTGGTCTGTAGTTCTCCTTTTTGGTTGGGTCTTTCTATGGTTTTGGTATGAGGGTAATACTTGCTTCCAGGAATGAGTCAGGAAGAATTGCTTCCCCTTCAATTTCATTAAAGAGTTTGAGGAGTGTTGGCATTAAGTCTTCCTTGAATTTCTTGTATAGTTCAACAATGAATCCATCAGGACCCGGGCTTTTCTTTGTTGGTAAGGTTTTAATTGCATTCTCAATTTCATTAATTGAATTGGGTTATTCAGCAGTTTTACATCCTCTGGATCCAGCTTTGGTAATTCATATGTTTCTAGGAATCTGTCCATTTACTCTGCGTTATCAAACCTATGAAAGTAAAGGTTTTCAAAGTATGTATTGATGATCTTCTGTATTTCCACAGGGTCTGTAGTGATTTTGCCCTTTTCATTCCTTATTGCATGAATTTGAGTTTTTTCTTTCCTTTTTTTAAATAAGGTTGGCTAGGGGCTTATCAATTTTATTGATTCTTTCAAAGATACAACTCTTTAATTCGTTAATTCTTTGTACTGTTTCTTAGTCTCTATTGTGTTAATTTCTATTCTGATCTTTATAATTTTCTCCCTTCTTTTGGCTTTGGGCTTGACTTGTTCTCCTTTTTCCAGACATTTGAGGTGTAGCATCAGGTTTTTTATTTGTGCTTGTTCTGTTTTTCTGATGTGGGAATATACTACAATAAATTTCTCTCTGAGGACTGCTTTCATTGTACCTCACATGTTCTGGTAAGTTGTATTTGTAATTTTGTTTGCTTGTAGTTATTGTTTAATTTCTTCTTTAATTGCCTCTGTGACCCATTGATTGTTCAGAAGTGAATTATTTAATTTCCATGTGTTTATGGAATTTTTGTAATTTCTTTGTCACTTCTAGTTTCATGGCACTATGATCAGATAATATGCAAGGAATAATTTTGATTCTTTTGCATTAATTTAAGCATGTTCTACGGACTAGTATATGGTCTATTTTAGAGAATGTCCCATGTGAAGCTGAGAAGAATGCATATTCTGATGTTGTTGGGTGGAACACTCTGTACATGTCTACTAAGTCCATTTTTTCACAAGTTTGATTCAGTTCTGCTACTTCCTGGCTGATTTTCTATCTAGTTGATCTGTCTTTTTGTGTTAATGGGATGTTAAGGTCTCCTTTTAGAATTTTGTCATTGCTCATTTTATTTTTCGTTTCTATTAATGTTTATTTTATACAGTTGGGTGCTCCCATATTTGGTGCATATATATTTAAGATTGTTATCTCTTCCTCATGAAGCTTTCCCCTAACTAGTATGTAGTGACCTTCTCTATCTCTTTTGATCATTCTTGGTTTGAAGTTCACATTTGTTTCCAAACAGAACAGCTACCCCTTGTTTTTTGGGGGTTCCTGTTTCACGAAGTATTGTTTTCCATCCTTTGACTTTCAGTCTATGAATTTCCTCTTGGGTTAGATGGGTTTCTTGTATACAGCATATGTTTGGATGTTGTTTCTTGATCCATTCTGCCAGTCTGTTTCTTTTAATAGGCAAATTGAAGCCATTTACATTAATGGTTATAACTGATATATGTTGGCTTATTTTTGCCATGCTAGCTTTCTACTGTTGATTCTTTACCTTTCCCTTCTGTATAATTGCTTGCCTTGCCTATTGGTTTTTTTCTGCTGGTGTTTTTGAAGTTGTAGTTATTTTTATGTCTATTTAGAATATCTTTCAGTATTCTTTGAAGAGTTGGTTTGGTGTTGATGAAGTTCTTCAGCTGTTCTTTGTCATAGAAGTATCTTATTTCTCCATCAATTTTGAAGGACAGTTTTGCAGGGTACATCAATCTGGGTTGGAAGTCGTTTTCCTTTAGGCTTTGAAATACTTCACTCCATGCTCTTCTTGATTCCATTGTTTGTGTTTAAAAGTCTACTGTGATTCTGATGGACTTTCCTTATAGTTGATCTGTCTCTTTTCTCTAACAGCTTTTAATATTTTATTCTTATATTGAATTTCTAGGATGTGGATTATTATATGTCTGGGTGTAGATTTATTTTGGTTATGGCTAATTGGAGATCTATATGCTTCATTTGTCTGTATGTCAGTTTCCTTGCCCATGTTTGGGAAATTTTGGGCTTTTACTCCTGTAAATAGTCTTTTTATATTATTTGTGTTGTCACCTTCTTTTTTGTTTACACCTATCAATCTTATTTTGTTTTTCTTTGCATCATCTTGCAACTGTTGAATTGTTACTTCCTGATTCTTTGTTATTTTTAAAAGATCTATCCTGTTCACTAGCTGCAATCTTGTCGTCAAGCTCTGAAAGAGTATCTTCACATTCATTGAGGCAGTTTTGCCAGGTTTCAATGGAATTTTTGCTTTCCAGGATATCTGTTTGAATTTGTTTCATGCATTCTGTTTCTTTCTTATATTTTTCATTCAAGGTTTCTATCTTTATACAGTGCTCCTCAATTTTTTTAACTATGTCTTCTTTAGATATGTTCAGCATTTCCTTTATTACATTTATCATTTCTTCTTTTATCTGGGAGATTATTTCTGATCTGAGTTCCTTTCCAGCTTCATGGAGTTGTTTCTTTTCTTCAGTTGCTATCATTTCAGAAATTTCAATTGTATGGCTTACACTTTCTTCTATGTCCATGTTGCCTAGGCTTGTCTGAGATGGGCTGGACTTTTGTGATTGCATTATGCTCTTGCATTTTGCCATTTTCCTGTATTCCCCCGGAGAAGCAGAATGCAAGGTCTCAGTTGCTTCCTGTGTTGAGGATATCTGTCTGTATTGGAGAGGGTCTCTCCAGCTGAGTGGGGCTCATTAGGCAGGCCTTATCAGGTCCCTAGCGACACTTGAAGGCTCCTCAAATGTGGGGAGTATGCTGGGCCTGCATTCAGCACACTCCACGTGGCCCTCCAAAGCTCCCTGGCAGCTTGAGGTTCCTGGGTGGGACTCTACCAGGTTCTGAGTGGCATACCAAGGCTGAACAGCTAGAGTGAGTATTCTGTTCAGGCCTTCAGTTCATGCCACATGGTGCACCAAAGATCCCCTGCTGCTTGGGGTTGCTGGGCAAGGCCCGACTAAGTTCTGAGCAAGGTATCGATGTTGCATGACTGTGTGGAGTTCATTGTGCAGGATTTAGGCTCATGCCACTCAGTGCCAAAGGTTCCCCTGTCACTCGGGGTCTCTCGAAGTGAAATAGATTTCAAAAAATCTTAATAAATTCTTACTTTATCTCCATAAGCAGAACATTTCCAGAATCATTGAATGAAAGTATAATCAGAATCATAAATAGATAGTCACTGTCCTTCAACCATTTTCCAGGCTGGACCAGACTAAATTAAATAAAGAGACAGTTTACCTTTGAGAAAGGATCCTATGACATTCCTCAAAATTTCTAGTGGTAATCTTTCTCTGATCCTTTCCCAGGATGACTATGACCTTTTATCAGGCTAACTATTTATTAGACAAATGTTACGTAGTTATGCTTTCTGGGAACTACTAGACACAAGTCTGGGACTCACTATCATAAAACATCACTGTGGCCTATCTGTCAGAATAGGGGCTTGTGGAACTCTGGTGATCATTGGGGCTTCAACTCAGGTCCTTTATATAATGGGACCAGTGAGTTCCTGAGCCCATCCTGTGATCATTTTGTTCATTCTGCAATGTGTAATTGGATTAGGTATATTCAGCAACTGAAACAATTCTTATATTTGTTTCTTGAGCTGTGGTGTGAAGACCATTGTTGTGGAAGAGGCTAAGGGAAAACCATTCAAGACTCAAAAGATCCAGAGGTAGTGATTCTCACCACATCCTGATGAGAATTGTGCAGTTAAGCAGGTAGTGACTGCATTTGTAGCTGCTGTGCCAAACATGATTTCACTGCTTAAGAAAATGAACACATCCTTTGATATCTCATATGAAATTATTACTTGTTTCTTATCTATCCTTGTCAACAAGGACCACTAGATGTAGCTTTATTTTAGCTTGCAAGGGAAGTTTAATACCTTAATAATTGCATCTCTCGATTGTCTCAAATGTCCAGCCTTATCTCATCACTTAGATTGCAGGGAATGCCTTTCCCATTCACAAGATATTACACTGATCCAAGGAATTGATGACAGCATACAGATGGAACCTAGCATTCAACAAATGACAACTATTCTAGACTTATTCATAGGACACTTTTGTGGCAGAAGATAGAAAGAAAATTCAGAAAATTCTATCTCGGATTTTATTACTTAGCAGCCTAGTGGCATTGGTCATGTTAAGAAATTCCTTCCAAGATGAAGAATATTTTATTGCACCTGGCTCTTCCTGCAACCAAAGAAGAGGCATAGAATCTGCTGGGATTCTTTGGGGTTGGGAGATAACATATGGATCATTTAGATGTATTAATGGTGCTCATCTATTGAATACTGCAGTTAGTTTGGAGTGGGACTCAGAACAAGATAAAAACCTTCAGCAAGTTAAAACTCTTGCATGAGCTGCTCTGTTATTAGAACCATATGTTCCAACAGATTCAGTGGTGCTTGAAGCAACAGGGGAGACAGCAATATTGCTTTCAGTGTTTGACAAGCCCCTACAGATGAAGCATAACTTATGTCCTTAGGATAATGCAGCAATGACCTATGCCTTGTCAATGCCATTCTTGGTGGATATTTTCTCATTTTTGTGTAAAATAATTCTTAACCAGCTACTGGAGCTTATTATAGTCAAAATGCTTAACAATGGGCCACCAATTTACCGTGTGATTTGAACTGCCCTTTAGGAAATAATTGGTATCTAACTTACCATTCTGTAAATTTGCATTTGTGTAGACAGCACATAATTGACTCAATAGACCTAATGACTTAGATAACTATCACATGAAGGAGTGGCCCAAAGAGCCACAGTTCTCTAAGCTTCTATTTTGCCATCTTCTCCCCAGCTTTAACCAGTAGCTTCATGCAAAGGTTCCTGAGATCATTCGAGAGAGAAAGACTCAGTGTCTTTGTCCTTTTTTTCTTCTATAGTAAAATACTTGAAGATTGGGTAATTTATAAAGAATGGACTTTTATTTGCCAGAGTTCTGTGGGCTTCAAGTCTAAGAGCATGGTGATAGCAGTTTCAGGATCTGATGAGGTCACTGTCTTACTTAAAAAAGGTGCCTTACTGCATTCTCCAGGGTGAACAAACACTATAGCTTCACATGGTGGAAAAGCAAAGGTGCTCATTTGGTTCCCTCCCACTCCTTAATAAGAGCATTAATCCATGAATGAGGGAAAAGTCTTCATATCCCAATCACCTGCTAAAAACCCCACATCTTTTTTTTAAATTTTATTTTAAAGAGGATAAAACCAAGGAAACTAAAACAATAAAACCAATCAAAACAAACCAATGTAAGTGATGCAGGACTTCAAAACAATACGAAATCAACAATAGTTACCATAATGCCTCTTGTTGTCTTCAAAATAGCTGCAGATACCCTCAGACATAGGAAAAATCAAACAGAACAGAACAGAATACAACCAATAAAAACAAAACAATGAATGCAATAAAGGACTTCAAAACAAAAGTAAATCCAAAATGGTTACCATAATATATCTTGCTATCTTTGAAATAGCTGCTCATGCCATTGGATATAACAAAATCAAACAAAACACAACAGAACAAAACCCAACCCAACAAAAACAATGAAAATGATACAAGACTTCAAAACAAGATAATAGAGAGTTAACAATGGCTACCACCTTCAGAGGGAGATTCCCCAAAGATGCCACACTGCTTACTGTGATCCCCTGAATAGATGATCAGACCACTGGCCTAGACCTGAAAAGTCAATGCAACACCAAACATCACAAGCATCAAATTGCATTTCACTTTCTAAAATTTAAAATCCGAAAAGATTCAAACTCCAAGAATACAATTCTGGAACAATTAAAGAAAATATTTAATAGACACTCATTTATATTTTAAAAGGGATTTATTTGAGAGACATAAAAATGCTGGAAAGTATTTCATAGGCTATGTTACCAATAAAGTAGGAAATAATGACAACTGTATTTTTTCAAGCCTAAGCAGTCAAGTATGCTAACCACAGTTGCACTGGTATGCTAGTTAGGGACAAAATATATTTATAAGAAATAGAGCAAGAAGAAAAATTCATAAACTCATGTCACTAGTAATGAACTGTTTAGCCAGCTTCATTGCTTCAGTCATCTGAATTACCTTGATGAATAACCCAAGTCTTTTGGTGAAATCAGTCAAAAAGCAATGATGCATCACCGTTTGTGCAGCCACCTACAGAGCTGAAATCTTGAGAAATTTTCTTTCAAAATGTGAATGTCAAAACCAACATCTCTGTGGTGAACCACCTGGATGGCTCCACTTGAAAGAAGAGCAATTATCACCATATCAAATAAACTTGGCCCTATCTCCATGTACTGATATGTACAGAGCTGACGAGGCCATTTCTTTGTCACTTCAATTGACTTTAAACATTGTAGGGCTGGCAGAGGAGCTGATGTGTAATCTTTGAAGCAAGGTGACAGTCACTGTTCCCCTGTCCAGTGACTCCAGGAAAACATGGTTGAGCTGCCGGAATGGAGAGCCAAACTCCACGCTGTTGGCTGGGACCAAGCCTTGAGATAAGAGGCTATGACTTCCCAGGGCAAAAAAGATTATACATCAGAGCTGAAGCACTGACCTCAAAATATTAGACACTACCTCAGTTGTGTTATGCAGATCTCTCTCTGCATTTCTTTCCCTCTGTATATCACAGAGGTGATATCAGACCTCCTACCTAGCCCAGCACACAGTGCTCACATATTTCCTGCCACTCTCACTATCACTCATCACCCAAGCCACTCCCCTCATGAGGATTAATAAAACCCAGATTGGGCCCTGGCTCATGGTCTTTACTCCTATAAGCCTTCATCCTAGTCTGACTTAGAACCTTCTTGGCTCCCCATAACTATATATATGTCTTAGTGTCTTTTACCCTGGAAGTCATAGCTATAATTTCAATAACTTTTCCAAGGGATTACAAATATAAACTTCCCAGACTACAGCAAAGAAGAGGAAAGGCTCACTATGTTTCTTAGTTTGTTGTGGAAGTTTCAACATTGCTATGTACATATATGCTTCTCACACCCAAAGTGAATGCTTTGATAATGAACTTTTGAGTCAAATTTGCAAACAATTCATTTACTGGACTAAAATTTTGTAAAAATATCAACACATTTTATCCCCAGTATTGTAAATGATTTGATGATAAAATGTATAAGAAAGCAAATCATAAAATATAATACTGGCAACTTAAATTAGTGAGTAAAAACTTTAAATATGCAAAAATAAAAAATAACTAAGAAGAATTTGATACATAAATAGTGTCTTACAAGAATAGATTATGAGTAACTCTGTTGAACTAGTCCATAAAATCTGGTAGAATTTCATTATCATGAACTATAGTTTGAATAAAGTTAATAAGTATTTACTTTCTTCTCTTAGGCATGGATCTCCTTGGAGAACATGTTCACATCTTTTTTCCTGTGTGGCACTGCTCCATTTGAAATGCATGTAAGATCTGATATCATCGTGCCATGAAGCTTTTCTATTAATTGTTCCTATCTTCTATTCCATGTGTCTGTGGTGTTTTGCATATGTGAAAAACACTGTAGAAGCATGCATAAATTTATTGAAGACATTACTGGGATCAAAAACAATACTATTATGTTAAGTTCCTTCTTAACTATTGCATACCTAATTATTTTTCAACTATTCAGTAACAATGGCAAATTCAGCTGTCATTCATTAACAACTCCTAGAACTGCATCAGATTGAAGGTATGCCAATACCAGAGAAAAATCATGTGAATGTTAGCTAAAGTTTTCACTAGTCAGACCCTTTCCTGGTATCATCATTTATATCTAGATGTCCCCACAAGAGCCTCATACCCTCATAGGTGGGACCCTTGCAAAGAGTTTAAGTGATGGCAGTGATATGATTGACTTGCTGTTAAGAGACAGGGTTTGGTTAGAAAGAAACTGGCCACTGAGGCCATAACTTGAGTTTTTGCTGCCCCAAGGGTTCTCTCTTTTTCTTCATAGTCATGATGTGAGCAGCTTTCCTCTGCCAGACCCTTCCACCATGCCCTACCTGCTTTGAAGCTAGCCATCTGTGGACGAAAAACACACAAAAATAAATCTCTCTTCTTTTAAATTGTGGGTGTAGGGTATTGTTCCAGTGACAAGGAAGTGGCTGAGACACTTAAAATTCAACTTTCTATTCTCCTATATAAATTTTCATATGAATTTTGATTTTGGAATGTGGGCTTTCAGGATTCTAGTGTCTGGGAATTGAATCTTTCACAATTGTTATTCTCAGGGCTTTAGACTTTGGGGATTTTAGATTTTCAGGATCTCACCTTTCATGGTTGCAGCATTTGGGATTGTGTGTTTTGGAATAATGGCTGACACTTACTCTGTGCATTCTTGTTAGACTCTTTGCCAAGATACTCTTGTCTTTGCACAGTGGGTTTGGGAGCCAAGTGGTCCTGGTAGCAGGGATGTAGGTTATTTATATTCTCAGCAACATGGGTCTTCACTCACCGGGACTGGTCTGGCTGTCACCAACACTGAACTTCTGATATGGCACCATCCAAATACCTGGTGAAGTATGAAGTGCTGGCTACATTGGACTTTTCCATCATAGAAAGTGCAGTGTTTCTGGAGTATATACTGTGGACATAGACTTACTTTCCCTGCATGCAATGCTTTTCCCCAACTACCATCTATATGTTTATGGAATGCCTTATGTAAGTTCATGATATTTCATACATGAGATTGCTTCTCATCAAGGACAGAACTTCACAGAAAATTAAGTGTGGTGATGTCCTGTACTCATGAAGCTTACTGGTTTTACCAAGTTGCATGCCCTCTTAAAGCAGACAACTTTTTAAAACTGTAGAATCACCTTTTGAGGACTGCAAGATAGACCCAGCCAGGGCTGGTGGAAAATGTTTTCCCAAAGCTGGTTTAAGTATATGGAGCTTGTTTTCTTGTAGGTGGGATTCGTGGGTCTGGGAATTCAGAGAAGGAAATAGGAGTGGCACTGTCCCTGTTACCTTTATCACCATCTAGTAATGCATTATGAAATTTTTTCTTTCTCTTCCCACAAACTTGTGCTCTCTTTGCCTACCAGTCTTAGCTCCACAGGGAGGAACACTTCTGGTAAGAGATGTAGAAACGACTCCATTGAACTACAAGTTAAGATTTGTTACATAGGCACTTTGGTTATTGCTGCCTCAGAGTGCACTGGGAAAGAAGTATGTTACTTTGTTGACAAGGGTTATTGATGCTGAAAACCATGTGGGGTAATTGATCAATTGTTCCACAATGGCAGTGAGGAATGGTATTTCTGGCAAAACGTCCCTGAGGCTGTCTTTGTATAACTATGGCCTGTGATTTAAGTCAGTGAAAAACTAAAACAACTCAATCCAGACTCTTCAGAAATGAGGGTCTGAGTCGTTTCACCACATTGAAAAAAAATCCTACCAGCTGAGATGTTGACAAAAGGCAAAGGGAATACAGAATGGGTATTGAAGGAAAGCAGCTACAAATACCACCTATAAGCATGCGACCATTACCAGATGAGGTCTATAATGGTCTTGAGTATGTCCTTAAGTTGCTATGGAAATGCTAATGTTTCATATAAACACAATATCTTTGTTTTCCTCCGTCTCCTATTCTGTCAGGTAACATAACGTGTATCATCTAGTCTTAGATCTTTTCCCTTGGGAAAGATGTTACTGCATTTCCAACTATATTTATGATAGATGTAGCATGTTTCATGGAATTATTCCCTTGGTTTTATTTGGAGATTTAATTGTGGTTTAAGAAGCTGCGTACATATACAGAAGTGACAAGAAGTAGATTTGTGATAGTTAGTTTTATGTAGCAACTTCACTGGGCCTTAGAGTGACTAAATAATATGGCTAAAAGTTACTCTCCATATGTCTCTGAGGGTATTTCTGGGTGGCATTAACACCTGAATCTGTAGGCAGAGTAAAGCAGTTCACCTGCCCTACTGTGAGTGGGTCTCTATCAGACAGTTGAAGCCTCAAGTAGATCAGAGAGGTTGCTCCTCTGTAAGCCAGAGGAAATCCTCGTGACTGACTACTTTCAAGTTAAGATTTGTTTGTTGGTGTATTTCCCTCTGCTTTCAGAACCACACAAAAACAACAGCTCTTCTTGGGCCTTAATCCTGCTGGCATTTGGACCAGAACTATGATATCCATTCTTTTTGGTCTCTAGCTTGTCAAGTGCATATGTTGGCAACTGCCAACCTCCATAGTCACATGATTCAATTACTTATAAATCTCTTTAAATATCTATCTACCTATCATCTGTCTATCATCTTTCTATTTATAAATTATCTATCATCTATTTTTCTGTCTATATATACACACTGAGACACATAAACATAAACATCACATTATTTCTGGGATTTTTTTTTGTTGTTGTTTGTTTTTTAGATCCCTTAGCAACACATACTTCAAAATTTAAATTTGTTTAAAATAATAATAATAGGGGCCGGGAGTTTAGCTCAATGGCTTACGCACCTGTCTGGCAGGCACGAGGTTGTGAGCTCGATTCCCGGTGCTGCTAAAAAATAATAATAATAATAATAATAATAACCTCCTCCATATTGGCAGCATCAGGATGTCCAGGTCAGAGGGTGTGGTTAGAGTCAAATTACATGAAGAACTGTCCAAACAACTAATAAATACTACAGCACTTTACCTTAAATTTTTTTTTTAATTTGTTAGAGTGATGTTTTTTAATTGGGACTTTTGTAGAAAAGACTATCTGGAGTGACTATTTTTGGCTTTTCCTTCTGGAATTAAAAGAATTTTCAAAAACTAATTTGAGATTTGAGTAATGATTTTATATCTATGGAGTTTACTATCAGAACTCCAGTCTGCATTTGTTTTTTCAGTAAATCCCACGTTCCAATTATGATTCAAGAATATAGATGAAGATATGAATGTGAAAACATCATTCAATAAACATATTCCCAGTGCAATCTTTGTGTTAAGTTTTAAACTGTCTATAGTGAGGAAAACTGGCCTCATGAAATATGCCATCTAGAGGAAAGAAAAACATTCTGAACATAACTACGCAGCAATATGCATAACTACACATGCTGATACTATTTCAAGGACATAGTAATTTCCCCTGGAGTACATATTAACAGAAATTTAATCTGATCTGAGGAATCACAGGAAGCCAGGCAAAATCAAGTCTGAAGAATGAGGAAGAATAACCAGATGAAGAGGAAGAGGACAATCATTGCAGAGTAAGGGAAGAGGAAGCTTGTGGACCATCCCCAAGGAAAAGGCAGAGGACCAAAAGGTCAAGATTCAGTAGGCTCGTTTGATCCAGTGAATGTAAAAATTATTTAAACTTTGTTTATTGAATATTTATTACTACACCCCAGAGTTTATTTTAGCACTGGGGACTCAACCAGAAGAGGAAAAAACTCAGAAAACTTGCTTTCCAAAATACACACAATAACTGCATAGACATATATGAAACTAGATGAAAATCGCTTCATATGAAAAACAAAATCCTAGGTATCAGAATAGAACAGTGGTGGTGAACCTGTGCATGAATGCCTCAGTGGGCTGTTTGTATCACTAAAAGGTCTAAAAAAGTTTTCCATCACTGGTTTAAAGTGTGATTAAGATACAACATGTGAATGACATGTAAGAATACTACTTTTACTCCAAGGAGGAAAATGCCTACTTCAATATGGAAAGACGTTGAATTTTCAAAATGGTATTTTAGAAAGTTTATTAATTGTCTTTTTAATTTACAAGATTTGAAATATTTATATGTAGGATATATATGATAACATAAATATACTTTAATTTAATACATATATATGTATAAACATATAGACATAATATGTAAATATATAATATATAATATGAAAATGTCAAACACAACTTGTGTAAACAGTCTATACAATCATTCAGCTATTTATTTACACTAGTTGTTGTAATGATGCAGGGTTTTGGAAAACACCAATAAAAATTATACTTCCTGCTTTAAATATCTTTACTGGCAATACCCGAACATACCACCAGATGGTGACATTTCTCCTAAGAGTATGATACTGTTCTTAAAAATGACCATTCATTCATTCAAAATGTAATGGTTACCTTGTGTGCTATTGCTGGTATCTGGGGCATTTCAGACTGATTCAAAATGACCGGTTTATTTTCTCATAACGTGCTCTATCTTTCTTATTCTTTACATGCCTGTGTAGTTGATTGGGTATCAGATACAAATTTTGCCTTCTTGAGTACTGAATACTCTTCTATTTGCATATATTCATAAGTTTTATTAGAGATGTAAATACATTTGCAAATAGTTTAACCCTTCTGTATCTTGCTTTATAATCTGCTGCATGGGTCTGGGATAGCGGTGGTGAACCTATGGCATGGGTGCTATTTGAGAATCTTTTAAGACAAAAATGCTAGTATTGAGGGGTTTTTTGTCATTTGTTTGTTTTGTTTTGTTTTTTCCTAGCTAAAAGCTCAGTACTCAGGTTTAATTGCAGTGTTGGCGCTTTGTGATGGATAAGTGGGTTTTGGGTTGTAGTTCAGGCACTATTCTCTGGCCGGTTTGCCGTCATTGCTCTAGAATATGCATATTCTGAAGCTAATTAATCCCTGCGAGAAGGCAAGATCTTTCTGTGTTCTCTTCAGGATTCCCCACAACTTGAGGCTTGCTAGTTTCACTAGTGGGAACATGCACTGTTTCCAGTGTCTTATAAACTCAATTAGACAGGACAGTCACAGATTCTTTCAGGTAGTTCTTTCCTCAACCTCAAATAGCTTCTTACACACACAGACAGATTAAATACACCTCCAGACCCTACACAGACCCCTAGATTTCTCTCTCTTTTCATTTCTTTCCTCTATAGTATTCTGTTTTTTAGTATTATTAGCTACATGGTTTTCTGTAGACACATAGATCTGACTATTCTCAGTGAAGAATCTGGTAGATTCTTTATAGAACCCTCTCTATCTCAGGACAGTCACGTGGAGTAATTAAAGGTTCATCTCATGTGTTTGCTATCCCTCAGGGATTGCTTTCTTTTGTGGAACCATGTCCAATGTCTTACAAACTATTTTACAATGTATTTTGTGTTTTCAGTTCCATTCATGACAGAGATTATTTCTTTTTCAACAAAGGTGTGTGCCGACATTTTTTATTGTGCTGCCGGTTTTTTTTTTTATATTTACACTTTCAAATGGATTTAAGTGTTTGCCATAAACTACAATAAAGCTAGGAACATCAGTTTGACATGCTGCCTCAAGAAAGTAAACATAGACATGTTTAGATAAAAAAAAAAAAAGAACATAGATTTCATTTTTTGCATGCACTTTGGATTCATTTTACCAGATTATTATAAACAATTATAAAAAATATAAATATTTTACAATGATGTAAATAATCATGACACTAAAGTGAGTAGTTCTCTAGAAAGAGGATTGAATTGTGTAGTTTAGAGGGGTGAAGTGGAACTGTTGAGTGTTACAGACCAGAGATTCTCATTTTAACAGGCCTTGAATTCTGATCTGGCTCAGAGGTCTAGCACAGATGTCAGAGCTGTGGTATTGCTAAAAATCGCCAAGTGGACACAGATGTTCTGAAGTAATGTATTCAGTTTGGGATATAAGAGCCACAGGTAGACTGTGATAGTATGGTTTGGATATGTCTTGTCTGCTGAAAATTCTTGAACTGGAGGCTGGTCCCCTGTATGGTGATGTTAACCAGTTCTGCGACTTTTCAGAGGTGAGACCTGTTGGAATTGTGGCTATGACATAGGACCTTGTTCTCAGGTGGCATTAATGCCATTCTCATAGGAGCCCGATTTGTTCCCACCAGTGTGGGCTGTTATGATAAAGCAAGCCTGGCTTCCTGTCTTGCCATATGATACCTTGTATATGTAGTGATTTCTTTTTTGGTCTCTTTGACAAATGGGAACACAGCAAATAGGACTGCATCATTAGGCTGACTGATGGGACCTGTAAGCATTTGACTTTTAGTCTTCAGAACTGTGAGGTAAATAAACTTCTGTCTACTAATCGCCCAGGTGATTTGGTCTAGTAACAGTAGCTTCAGAAAAATAACTTCAGAAGTTGTTTTGATGTATTCATTCCAGCTGAATAACAGTACTGTGATCAGAACAAAAATCATAACACATGCACAAACACACATGCACACACACATACGCATGGTACACATATCCAGAGCAAAAATGAATGTGAGAAGATCTAGAAATTGAAAGTCATTTACTCACTGCTGCTTTGAGTACCACCAAGGCACACAGGAACTCAACACCCTGTTGTTCTCTGATTAAGATACCGATTGGATCCCTGCCCATTCATTTGAGGACTTCCAGATTTAATCTATTGATTCGTGTAAGCTTTTCCTGCAAATCCTGAACTGGGTAGTAGGGATAATTCTTAACAGTGAACTGCAGTCATTAAAAGTAAACAGACAAGTAAGAGCAGTGCGATTGGCTGAGGAGGCCTTTCCACGGAGGGGAGGCTAAAGGTGGCAAAGCAAATGCTGTGGGCTCGCTGTCTTTGAGACCTGACTTACTCAGCAGTTCTTCAAGACAACGAAAGACTTCCTATAGCTCCGGGCACTAATTTGTTTGAAGATTGTTATAAGACGTTGGCTAAAGAAAACCAGAAAGCCTATGAAAACACGGCTTACTAATAACACATCCCAGCTGTTTGTTCCCTGTTAAAAAGTAGAGAATGACGTGTTCTGGAACAGCTTAAGTCTCTGCTGGCTATGTTTTAGAACAGTACCCAGCCTTAACAGCATGAGTCCTGTTCATTTTAATCAAGTTGTGTAGTTTCAACTTGTCTCAGAGGCCAGCTTTGTGCTGTTGATACGTCATGTTCAGTCTATCAATCTCTGGAATTACATTATTGCCAAATTTCTCTCGTATTTTTGGTCCTCAAGATCTCTTGGATTTTCTTACTCATGTAACTCAAGTAACAAGATATCTTTATATCTCATGTCAGACTCTAGGTTCTTTGAAGACTGTATATTACTCATCCTTATCCTACTCATAACAATGATCTTCAAATCACTTCACTGCATGCAGAAGAGCAGTGTGAAAATCCCCCAGAAGGCTTGTTAAATCACGGACACTTGGAATGTCGCTGAAGAGACTGGCACTCTGCTGAGCTAGGATGGAGTCGGAAAATTTACATTTCCCTTGGACTCCTTGCTGTTAATTCTGGGACTGCACTAGGACAACACTAATCTGCAGCCCTGGTCCTTACGCCTGACAACTCCAAAGGACACTATTTATTTCTGAGTTTTTAAACACATGGTCTTTAGTAAAATCAGATTCATAGGTAATATAAACTAACCCATACACTTAGGCTCAATATCATGTTCTAATTATATGGTAAAAATAAATGGCAAAGAAATCAATCAAAAACAATTCATGGCAAAACAATATTTAAACATGTAGATGCTTGTGTGTAAGTATACTAGAAGACATAATTAAGTAGGGTATGGGTGGGTATACCTGTAATTCCAGCACTCAGAAGGCTGAGGCAGGAGAATTGTCAGGAATTGGAGGCCAGCCTGGGTCACTTAGTGAGTTCAGGGCTAGCCTGGACTATTGAGAAAGACCTTGTCTCAAAAATCTAAAAAGCAAGTGAACAAGCAAATACATAATTAAGCTGTTTCTATTTAAATATCTATCTATAGGGTCATATTGAATGTCAGTTACCTATTTTTAAATGCAGCCAGGTTGCTTTATTCTCTTGGTTTCTATTTTCTGACATAGTGTGCACTTCTTGATAAAGTGTTAAATAAAACAAATGACACATCTCTTCAATGTTCCTGGTTGCTACTCTTTGTACAGTGCAAAAATGATCCCTTATATTTACATGCAACGTGGAGTTAAATTTTAATCTTACACATTTATAAACTTTTTTTTACCTGCAGAACTGAGATATTTCCTTATCATGTGAGACTATCTAGCACACATCATAGGGTATGGACAATTCCAAATGCACCCATTAAATTCCAGTCTGGTACTCAATAAGTTATGACAACCAATTGCCCTGAACTAAAATAGGTAACACAAGGCTTGAAGAAAGTAGGAATTTCATTACATTTTAAAAATTAGGAGCAATGCTCTCCTGTACCAAGGGAAGTCTAGTTATTCAACTTTTTTTTTCTTAGATGTAATAAATTAGTTAACTGTTTCTTTAAAGATACTCAGATATTTTGAATGGCAGTTATTTCTACTTGAGATGGGCAATGGCCATCTTCACTACTGTGGGTTTACATCATTATTTCAATCGGCTTATAAATCAGCTGACAGCAAGGAGTGGCCTTTAGGTCACCTTCAGCAGCTGGGGTTGGAAAGTGGCAGGAATCCAATTGCATCCAGCTGTGGTCTATACCTTGGGTGACAGTGTGCCCTGGTTTGACTCACACGGTTCTGGTTTACACCTGCGATTCTGGTGTAATTATAAATAATTACATGCATTTTCAAAAGTGTCTCTATTTGGACGATAAATCATATTGTCACTCTAGTTATACCTCACTAATAAACCCAGGTGCTGAAGACTTATATTTTTCTTCTTTGTGTAACATAATAATAAATCTCCAAATACAGGCACCATGGCAAGACTTTCTGCAATAAAACAAGACTAGGTAATCCTGGATGTTCTGAGATTTTAATTAGTTGGTTTATGTGAGTACTGTACTATAAATTGGGTAGTGTAACTAACCATCTTGAAGTTTAACACCCAAAAATTCTCTATGTTGTTTCCTGAGAGTTTCTCATACTTTGACTGTGTACTCTCCCATCTCAGAGCCCTGAATGTGTGTCTTCCTCTTCCTCTGGAGTTCATGGCTAAGCTGAGGCCAAGTGAGAGTAATGAAATGGTTGCGAACTTTCTTTGCACCAAGGCTTTGAGAATGACAGCCCACAAACAACTGCAGGGTCCTAAGGCCTTGTATCTGTACCCTGGATCCAACCTGGTCTTGGAAGGAAATCAGGATCCTAATCTGACCCATTTGATAATTTCAACATCGTTCTTGGTGCCCTGAAATTAGTTTCTGAAGTGAACCTGGGAGCCCACAAATCCCATAAGTACAGACTTTCTCCATGTTTTTCTGAATTTGTAACTGAATTCCTGCCTTTCCTTTTCTTTTTCTTTTTCTTTCTTTCTTTTCTTTTCTTTTCTTTTTTTTTTTTCTTGATCCTGCTCCAACTGTTCTTACTGAAGCTCAGCCTCTTTGGTGAGACCTCAAATACCCTTCAATTTTTCTCCTCCTTTTCTCTGTAATATGATTTTTACTCACGTCCCAGTCATCCCATGTAGCTATCTAGGGTACACTGTAAGTCAATAAACAAAAGCAAAGGAAAACAGAGAGAAACAACTGCCTTATATCCAAATGTATTCACTTAACTGTGAACTTGGATCAGTTCTATTCTGTTCACCTCATTTTTCTCAAAGTAACCTACAGAGAGCTCTCACTTCCTAAGTTAAGACTCAAGCGCACAATTTATGCAAATGCTTGTTTGACATGTGTTGCACAAAGTAAACATTCATCAACATGGAAACATGATTATTAGCAACAGTTAATTCTTTCATAATGAGTGAATTCTCTAGGTCCAAATTTTAGGGCAATCTTTATTGCAAGGCTGAAGGTGAGAGAAGGGTTTCACAGTATTTCATTTTAGAACACTATGGTTTCTATATACACAGTGCTAAGTCCAGGAAGTCCAACTCCTCTTCAGTAACAATACACTCTAAATCAATGCTGTCCCTTAGAAATTTCTGCAGTAATGAAAATTTTCTGAATATGTGCTCTGTAATATAGTAGCCACTAACCACCTGTGACTGAGCACTTGAAATGTGGCTAAGGACCTGCATTTTCTGATTTTAGCTACCTTATATTTGAATTTAAATAGTCACAAGAAGCTAACTGCTATACTATTGAACAGCATAGCTCTAGAGGGATCATCTTGGATAGTAGATGTATGCAAACAATATCCATTCCCTATTTCCTGAATACTTACTAAGTTGCATATTATACTTTTACTATACCCTTTCCTTATTTTTCTTTCCTCTTTAAAGTGGCTACATTTATTTATTTTTTACCCAAGTGTCTTCTGCACACAATGCTTGGAGTAATTAGTGGCAAAAAATGGGACATACCTTTGACTCTTTCTTACAGTTATAGAAACAAAGAGGTAGACATTTTGGAGACGAAAGAGGCTTTAGGAATGGAGGGAAGAGGAAGATAAAGAGAGGAGAAGGAAATAAAAAGGATTAACCATGATGTGTGTATGTACCAACTCTACACAATGAACATATTTATTATGTATTGCAAATATGCACTAATTAAAAAAATAAAATTAGTCTGATCTGGAGAAAAACCCCAACAAACTTCCTCTATTTCTTTGAGAACTGAGATGCTAAGATACAGTGGCACATTAAAAGCATGTAAATATTGTGTTGAATGACCTTCTGCCAGGATTATGTGCAGTTTTCCACCCAGAAAGTTATAGATGCCATTGCACAGAAATTGGATGTTTATTAACATTATTGTGTTACAAAATGGGCTATTCTTTTAATAGTATAAATATTTTCTATGGGTCAGTGATAAACATTTATATGTATTGAACTATCCAAATGGCAAAGGTCTGCCTTGACTTCAATAGACACTACTAAATTTAAAATAAAAGATGTGGTAAACCTTTAATCCCAGCACTCGGGAGGCTGAGGTAGGAGGAGCATTGTGAGTTCGAGGCCGACTTGGGCTACAATGCGAACGCAAGGCTGGCCTGAACTACATAGTGCGACCCTACCTCAAAAAACCAGGGCTGGGAGATTGGCTCAGCAGCCTAAGCGCCTACCCTGGCAGGTGCGAGGTTGTGAGTTCAATACCTGGTGCCACAAAAAAAAAAAAAAAAAAGATGTTGTAAAAATCTTTAAAGTAATATATTTCCACCAGTTGAAATATTGGTGATTTTTACATTTGGAAAACCTACTGAATGTTCAGGTTTAATCAACTTAAGAAAGCTTGTTGCAGAGTTCAGAGGAAAGAATAAAGAGAAAAGCAGATATCTTAGATACAATAAAATTAAAATCACTCTTTATTTCTAAACAAAATTTTATACCACAGACAAACATTGAATTTTCTACTTTCTATTTAATTTCCTTTAAAGCGATCAAATAATGCAAGATAACAATGGAATTTCATTAAAAAATAGGTAACTGAGATGGATCTGTATTACAGCACTTGATAATATTTCAATTCCCTGGTTGCTATTCCAATTGGAATGGTAACAGAATCCTAACATTGACTGTGAGGAATGAGAAATGTAGCAATTGTCTCTCCTTCATCAGGCTGGATAGTCACGAAATCCAAGATCATCATAGGAGATTAGATTATCAATCAGGAAATGGTCACACTCTCCTTGGTCACCTTCACAGGAGAGCCTACTATCCTGCTCTACTGACTTTGGGTTTGACTGGTTACAGCCAATGGAAAGCAGGTGGACTTGGTATTGTGCAGCGCTGAGCTGAAGCTTTGAGAAGTGTGGCACTCTCTCTTCTGATAACCATGAGTGAAACACGAATAACACTGCCAGAATAAGACTGGTAAGAAGCAGATGCTCCCAGCTAAGACTGCAATGCAGTTGTCCAGCTGAGGGCACCCCTGCCGAGCCACATTCTAGCTGTCCTTCTCTGAGAACAGCAATGTGTTTACTGCTATTTGTCAGAGATTCTGGGCTCAGTGTTTGTTGTGGCAAGAGCTGTTTGATGCACTCAGGTAAGTCACTTTCTGTACTATTAGCACTACTCTGAGTCTGTGTTCTTCACTTTTAAACTGTTCCTCTTCAGAAATTCATGAACAGTAATGAAAATGCTATAGCTGGTTGCAACTCAAAAGATAACACTGACTTGGCAGTTTCACCATCAACGTTTAGTAAACCAAACCCTCAGACTCCACCCCAACTCACCTGAATCATTGCCTCTGGGGGTGTGGACCACAGATCCACAGACTGACAAGTTCTCCAGCTCTTTCTCTGCACATGCTAGAGCGGAGACTGCCAGGACTTGTTCGGCATTAGCCTCAAGAGTCCCGGCTTCTGGGAAACACTTCAGATCACTGAATATCTTTAAGGAGCAGAATAGTACCTATGATGGTAGGATTTCACAATTCTAGGGAAGGCACAACTCTCTCCAAAAATCTGTTTCTGAAAATTTGATCCTTCCCAGAGATTTGCCTTGCTAAGTTACAAATTTTTACAAGAAGAAAATATGCCGAGCCTTCCAAAATGAAGTGTAATTCTTCACAATAAAGGACAATCTTCTCAGATAGAAGGGACTGATGATTTGTATGTTCTTCAAGGGTGCTTTATGTAGAGTATAAATTAAATGAGAAATTCAGGGCCTTGCCCGGAAGCCAGTCTTTGCACTGGAACAGGGGCTAAAGATGCTGGAGGAGAAAGGGGGACAAGGAAGGAGAAAATACTGTATATCTATTTCTAACACTTATTAGCCACGCTTCTGGTTTTACTTTTCCAAAATGTCTTTTCTCTTCTTCAGAAACAAAATGTGGTCCCTTTTATCCCAACTTCCTCAGGCAGCTATAGTATTAACTTCTCACGTTCTATTGCACATTGGATTTGTAATCTCCTATGTATGTTAAGCCGTGATATCTTGTGATTTCAGAGGTTTTCCCTCTTGTCAACCTCTCTTAGCCTCAGTTGGATCTCAGCAGACCATGGGCCCCATAGCAACCCAACCAACTTGGGGTAAAATCCATCTAAGAGTTCACCCAGTGCCCTGAAGTTCTGCACATGTGCAGGACCCACAGGAAGCCCCGGGATCAAAGGGAGCCGAGAGAGCCTCACCGGGGCTGAAGGAACATTGTGTGATTTACCCAAACCATCTGCGAGTGACATAAATACCAGCCGCTTAGAACACCTGCACCAAATGACTCAGCATCGAGCTGGGAAGCCAGCATGGGACTGAAATGAAAGAAAACAACAACTTCAGTGACTGGAGCAAAACAAATCATCCCATTTTGGCACCAGCTGCACTAGAGGGGGAAAAAAAAAAGAAGAAAGAAAAAAGAAAATGAGTTGGCAAGTTTTTGTCAACTTCCAGGACAAAGGATTTACCAGCTGGAAGTGTCACAGTTGTGTTAGGGGGCAGTAGCAATGGAGAGGGTTAAATAAAATCAAAATATGAAAGCCCAGAAATCTCCAGGAGTAGTTCCATGGTTCTGGATTGCAAGATAAAGAGCAGCTGCTGCTGACGCTGAGACACAATGTGTTGATTATGGCCTAGAAGGGATAAAAAAAGAGGGCCCTTTTGATAGAATCAAGGGAGCGTGAGCAGGTGTGGGTCTGTGTGCGCCACAGCCCGTGAGTGTAGGAGGTCTCGTTGGGCCGCCTCTCCGCATCCGTAGAGGCAGTTGCTTATTTAGATGAAACTCTTCAGAACTGCTCAGAAACTCTCCGTGGGACCCTGGGAGCACTAAGGAGTCCCGCCATACAATTCCAAGGCTAGAATGTTCCTTCAATAAGAAAAAGAAACCCTGATCGCCTGCAAACTATGCTAATGAGGCAGCTTCTGAAATTTCAATTACTCTGGGATGCCTACAGTTTGTAGCATTGACCTTGTATTTTCCTTTCTTTCTCTCTTTTTTTTTTTTTTGGTAGAGAGGAGAGATGTGATGAGTGGCAGGATACCACTTTCTTCCTCAGACACCAGATGAATGGCCACAGATATTCTTGGCATCTGAAATGGCCCAGGTGGTCTCTCTGGCCTGATTTCCTTGGCCAGGGTTCCTTTCTCATCTGGGAATTTTGACTGTCTTGTTTCCTACTAATTGTATCATATTATCTCCTTTCTGTTTCAGGCTGTGTTCTCAGCAAAAGGTTGCAAAATCTCAGAATGTTGGGATAGAAATTCTCAATTAACCTCTAACCTTACTTCAGTGCCTGTAGCTTGGGTTGTTTCTTACACCTAATCACAGTCCATTAGCAAGTTGTCCAAAAACAAAACAACATTAAAAAAAAAAAAAAACTGTTTTAACCAGGCTGTAATTGGTGGTGACACTTAACAATGGCTTCCTTGTACCACTGCTAAATGGACAGTGTGGGCCACTCAGGCGGGTTGCTAAAGCCTGGGCACTGAGATTTATTGGTGATAAGGGCCTCCCTGTATCTCTTTAAGTGCTTCGTCCAGCAGCTCCCTTGATGGAAGGGTGGTCATTTTTTGGATTGGCAGAACTGACAACGTGGCACAAAGCATGAAGGACAACTCCCAGGAAGGACTACGGAACCCTTCCTCCCCACCTGCTGCAAACATAATTAGTTTATGTTAGCTGGAAAAGGTCAGAGGTTGCTGAAGGGTAGCACAGCCTTTGTTTTTAGGCAAGATAGTGGAATAATTGCTTGATGCTTGGATCGGCAGGTGCTGTAAGGAGCTCATTTGGGCCTGGCAGCCCGCAGGGAAAGCTGATTTCCTCTAGCAAAGCGCAGAATTCCTCGTGACAGAGTCTATTTGCTGTGACAGGAGTGATTATCCATTCATGGCCCCAGTGCAATACCTGCCACTCTGCTGCCCTTACCTTACCTTGCTTTCACACTCCAGGCTCAAACTCCCTTCTCTTTTCTTATGAGAACAGGGAATGTAGCACCTGACAGACCCACCTGGCTGCTATTATAGTGGACAATATCCATGGAGTGTTAGGAAGTGGAAAGAGAGGGAAGAAAAGTATATGCAATGGTTCATTCAGGATTAAGAAGAAATCAAATAAAGAGATAACCTGTCATAAGAAACAAAGTTAAAAGCCCATTAGACTTTAAGCGGAAAAGTAAAGACTAAGAGATGAGGAAAGCATTAAGTAAAGAGACTTTGTTTAAAAATGACCTCCATCTTTTCCCCTGCTCATCATCTTCTTTTTTTTTTTCTTACATAGCTCATGAAATAGTAACAGGTTATAGTGAGATTCCTCATTGAAGTACGTGGCAGTACTTTAAAAACAAGCTATGTTCTCTATGGTTACACTCTAACAGACTTGCATTAACTGACAGAAGCCCATTTTCAGTTAATCTATGGAGTTTTCACAAGTTGTTTTCAGTTAATCTTTGGAGTCTACCTTCTGTTGAGGAAGCAAAGGAAAATGATTCCTGTCTATGTTCTTTTATACTTGCCAGTTGTGTGAACTAGGACAAAATATTCAAGTTCCTTTTCTCATTATGTTGTTGAATTTCTTCATCTGTCCAAAGATGAAAAGTAATGTTTCGTCATAGTTCTTACCCAATGGATCTAAGACTTAAATAGTGTGTTTTACAGTTACCCTCTTCCTTTTGCTAGTGGTAACTCTGCTGTGTAGTTTGTGTTTAGTGTTCTTCAAATCCTCATTGCTGGTACTTGGGGCAATACCACCTCCATGGTGGAAAATCTAGGACCTGGGATCTCTTAAAACCCTTCCTAAGCAAATCTGAGGGTTTCCTTTGACCCTCAGGTAAACTTACTCTTGGAGAGTCCGCCTGCCAAGACTTGTAGAATTTCCTTTCTACTCTGTAGCTCTATCCTTTTACCTAGAAACTCTAGAAAGGTCCCTAAATCATCTGCCAGCCTGACTCACCTTTAACCTCTGCATAAATTATTGAAAAAGTGAAAATAGGATTAAAACAGAATTTTACAGGTTATATAAACAAGATGAATGACACTCAGGGTTGAAGCAGAATTGCCCATATCTTGACCGCTGATACAGTTCATGTGTCTAATGTAAACAGTATTGTAGATTTATAGTGATGCTTAAGAAAAGAAAGAATGCCATATATCTGATATTTTAGAAGATGTACCTTTAATGGGTTTCTATATTTCTTTTCAGAAATGTGTTCAAATAATGCCCCAAGATACACTAGCTGTGGAGGAGAAGACAGAAATATAGGTAACTGTGATTAAAAGGATTTTAGCTCCTTTATTATAAACTAGTCAAAATCTTTATATCTAAAGAAAAGGACAGAAGGAAAGGTTGAAGCCACGTCTCGGTGATAAAGCATGTGCTTAGCATGAACAAAGCCCTGGGTCCAATCCCCAGCACCAACAGCACCAAAAGGAAAGAAGGAAGAAAAAGAGTAAAGAAGAAAGGAGGCAGAAAAAGAGTAAAGAAGAAAGAAGGAGGGAAAGAAGGAAGAAGGAACTGGCAAGTAATACCCAGTTAGCAGCAGTGATAAATGTTAATATGCCAGAACTCTAGAAACAATCACGGGTATTTAAGATTGAATAGATTTACATTAATGAATCAATAAGCAAACAACCAAAACTATTATTGCAGGTCTAATTTCTGCCCACCTTCTATCAGACTCTTTACAGTTGCACAACATACACCCTCCCTTACCCCTGACTAGACAGAGATGAGAGGGCTTTCAACCATGTAGAGACAGGAAAGGATGAGGATGGAAGCTATCAATGGTGTCTTGTGTTCTTGGGTGGGAAAGAAGGCTGAAATAATCTCACACAGAATCAAGTACACCTGACCTAAGCATCAAAGGAAGGGTAGGATGCTGAATAAGTGTACAGAGGAATCATGGGAAGAGACCGGGAGAGGACTTGGGAAGAGGAGCAAGACCAGGTGGTGGTAGATGGGCACAGTCATGGCCCATTCCTTATCCTGTCCAGGAGCGAAGCTCTTTAGCTTATCATGGACAGTGTCTCACTCTATGGCCAGTAGTCTTCTCTAGCCCCTGTCTGTTGTTTTGGCCAATTGTTAATAAACATGGCATCAACAGGGACAAAAAAACAAACGAGAACTCCAGAAAAGTCATTGAGTGCATCTTTTTTCTAACTCACTTATCTAACTGCCATGAGAAGATGCTCAGACAATAAGACATGCAAGACAGAACGAAACGTTCCCAGTTCTCCAGTGGAGGGCCTTCCGGACAAGCGCCAGTCAGTGTAACCCAATCATTGGACAGACCCTGGCTCGGATCGGGAGGGTCTCCCCGCTCATCCACGGCAGACTGCAGGCACGGAAATGGACCACTGAAAATTACAAGTGTCAGCCAACCAACCTGCTAACTCAGGATATAAAAATGCTTGTTTATTAATCCAGTATATATTGGAATTATTCGTTTTGCAGCATTCTTATGTCAATAAACAACTGATACTTACATCATGCATCCACTGAAATGGTCTCCAAACTGGAGACAACTCTTTCCATTCTGTGTATTATAGATGTTTGGAAATAGTATCGGTAGACACTAGCAGGCACCAGTATGTACAGAAAGGAAGCTTATGCAGTCATGTTTATTCACACAAGGAAAAGCAAAATTTTGAAGAATATTATTAGTTCATTCACAACTAAAAGAGATTTCTTAAAATATCTAGAAATCAAAGTAAGACACTGTATTAATTTGACTTCTCCCACATAAGTGCTTTAAGTAATTACATTTTATGGGGTCTAAAAAGACATTTGAAGTTTTGAATTTTGTTTTTGGCACTACACAGTTTTGTTTAGAAAGACAGTTCATATTTATGCTTTTTAAAATGTTTCATTGTGAATTATATATCATTCATATACAACAAATACAAAATGACTTATGACAATAATAATTATAAAATGCATCACAAATTATAGGGATAAAAAGATTGCCAATAATTTATATGATAGGTAATCCTTCAATGATCTTCCTCCCAATAATTCCTCAATAAAGCCTCTCCCCAGAAGTGAATGAAAACCTGTATTTAAAATTTTAATTTAAAAACTAGAACTTTTAAATTTAAATTTTAGATTTCATCCATTCTTATTTTACAACTGTATGCATAAAGTCTTAAACATGTCATCCCAGCTTTGAGTTCTCTTGTCTATAATGTTATATTTCTAATTACATGCAAGCCCATACACGTACACATGATGCTCAGTGTCTTGTTTTTACCTCAAAAATAACATGTCTGAAAATAGGTTACCACTGCCACTGCAAAACCAATATAATTCCCAAACTGTTCCAGGTCTACTAAGGCCCACCATGTCTCAGAAACCTGTGTTGATAGGGTCATAAGGTTGCCCAAAGAGGGAGACAGACAGGTTGGCACAAACCCTTCACCACTGCAGAACTCTTTAATCCTCTGATAGCCAATGGGCCCATGGTAGCATCTTGGAGTTATAAACCTGACATCTAAATACAAAATTATAGACCCTCTCCATAATTTTTCAGTCATCTTAATGAAAAAAAAACCTTAAAATTTCACTCTTCTTGTTGCATGATTTCTGTAAACATCTGCTTGCATTATCTCTATGATTCTTTATGGTTTCTATGATTTTTCAATATAATATGACTGGAAATAAAAATTTCAGCTTATGGAAGATAACACACAGTAGTCGAGAAAATATATATTATGCAAACTACCCATATTTGGAGAACATAGGTATTTTAAATGTTCATGAAGAATGTTGGTCCTTAAATATGCATCTGTCTACCAATTTGGCCAACAAGTGTATGTTTAGCAAAGAAATTTGACAAAGTGTGTATAAAAATGAAGAATTGCGGTGGCACCTCGGTTCATGAGCTTAATTGTTCCTGCAAATGAAATGCTATGGTTAGATTTATTGTTGACTTTATTGGAATTTTTGATTCAGTTCTTGCTCGATTCAGTTTGCCACCAGAACCTGGAAAGAAATAAACTGGTGAACTGAGGCACCACTGTATAGTTACTGGCACAGAAATGTCTAATAAGGGAGAAAAATATGAACATAAAATGCTCAAAACAAGCATGAGACAATGATTTTTGCACTGTTAGGTTAATTTAGGACTCTCTCTGGGTAAAAATTGTGAGAGACTTTATAGTTAAAATGAAAGATGACTGAGAACTGTCTAAAGGTACAGAAAGAAACCTTGAGGAGAAACAGTTAAATTTGGACAAATGATTTAAAGAAAGGGAAAAGTTCAATTAGTTCCTTCATTGATTTTTGCAACCTATAAGTCACAGTTAAGTGACAGAACTCTACTGATAAAACAGAAAGTGCCAAAGTTTCATGCAAATGAGTGAAAAATGATGCAATAATCAGAGAAAATATAAACTCATAGAAAGTTATGAAATATGACAACAATAGAGTTTAACTTGGGTAGATGATCTTTGGAATACAAAAGACCACATTTTGACAAAACTAAATGATGAGCCATGACCCCATATCATTGTAAATGGAAAATATGCATCACATCAACGTGGGAAGAATATGAGGTGTCTACATGGAAGCAAAAAGGACACAATTATAAATTTTATTTAAAGCTATGTTAAGGATAATACTCATGTTCCAGCCCTGCTGGTAAAGTCACTGCACCACCAAGCACTGCTTAGCACACTTGCATATCCTTTATGCTCATGTGACCAGCTACTTCTCCTTCCTTTTATCTTGAGACTTTGAATTTTAAAATACCTCAATCTTGCCTACTACAATCTTTATTTCATAAATGTGTAGGGTAGTCCAGAGCCATCTAAATTATCTTACCCAGTTCTCTGTAATGAACCAAAATGCATCTAAATGTTTAAAGTGACTTTATCTTCAGTAGATAAAGATACACGCATCTTTTAGTTTGTGTGTTTTGTAAACTGAAGATCAATTTCTTAATGCATACGATGAAGGTGACTGGTGCAACTGGAAGGCAGAGATGCAGAGTCGATTCAGGCCTGGCTGTCCCCTCTTGCTCAACAGAAGGTAGCAGAGCCCATTCTCTTGCCATCTTTGAGCACAGTATTCATCTGTAGCGAGTCAACTCTTGGGGAGATGTTTCCACCTTACTGCTTCCCAGCTTCTTGCCCAGTGGCTTGAGAACTTTTAACTTCCAATAGTCTCAAAAGTGTCACTGGATTAGACTGCAACTCACTGCCTGCAATTAACATCCAACATTGAACACCTCATTGTGACCAAGATAATAGTGTACACTGTAGGATTAAGAGTACAAGTAGGAGATTCTGCACAAGAAAGTCAAGATCCAATTGAAACATGATGATGAAATCTCTCCTAGACAGACACCCAAAAGAGGTATCTACTTTATCAATGATTTTCAAAAATGTTGTCTCTAGATCTGGAGTGTCAGTATCACCTATCTGAAATGCAAATTCTTGAGCCCACCCTGAAAATACTGAATTACATATTATAAGGGTGAGCTCAGTGGTGAATGCTTTAGCTAGTTGTCTGGGTGCTTTTAATGCACGCAAGAGTCTGAGCACCAGTGTTATAATACGCTATAGTACTTAGCACAGAGCCTATATCCTCGTCTGTGATCTACAGAGACACATACGATGTGGTCCTCTTCTACCTCTCAGATTTGTCTTGTATCCTCTCTACTTTTCTCATTCAACTCCTTGCTATTTCTCAACATTATAAGTAATCATCATCTTCTGCCATTTGTAACAATGCTCACTCTGACTAAAACGTGCTCCTTGTGGCTGGGTTACTTCCCATGTTCACAGTAGCTCCTCAACGCCATCTCTCAGAAGCACGACTACTCTAAGGTACTCTCCTTTCAGCCCAAGCGCCTCTATCACATTTCCTTTCCTCTATTTTTAGTTCACAATCTAATGTGCTTATTTAGACAAATATTAAGATAAATGCTTGATTTTCTATTTCTCTATCCAGTATCCCTCAAGTGTAAGCACTGTGTGGGAAGTAATAAATATTTGACTTTCAACTGCAATAAACTTAGTACATAAAACAGTTCCTGCTCACAAAAGGTGCTCACTAAATATTTATAGAATGACTTAGTAAATAAGTCATTGAAAATACTATGAGGGTTTCTGCTGCTACATGGTCTCTGTCAGGTCTCAAAGGAGGGAAAAGCAGATCTGAGTAAGTATGAGAGGGATCAGAATGTCTCAGAGGGAAGGAGCTAAAAACCACAGACACAGTGTCTAATGATTCAACCAGTGGGGCTCCAATTTCTCAAGTAAAATCATTCTGGCTTTCTAGGTGTAGAGACCACATTCTTTCAGATGCTTGTTGTAAAGGGGCAAAAAAGGAAAACTTGTCCCTGTCAGAGAATAAAGGTAGAATATTTAGATATGTGTCTTTCCTTCTTCGCAGAGGATTTTCAAATTTTATGCAGCAGCACCAACCTGGGGAAAGAAGGATGGAGATTAGACCATTTTGAAAAATGCAAAAGTTGAGGAATTTTATTTCCAGCTTGAGGTGGGAAGAATGTGACACAAAGTAACTAAAGAAACTTAAGAATATAGGCAAACATTCTTCTGTTGGCAAGAAATGGATTTCCAAATAAATGTTTGGGAATAAACAGAATGAATTGCCTTAAAATAGTCTGAAAAATTAATTTATGCCAAGGGTTCATAAATATTGTGATGACCCTTTTAACTCTGGTCTGTACTGGGCTCTGATTCCCTGTAAATACATGCAGCATTTCCTAAAGAGTGGCACGAAGTGTCTGCTGACAGGCTGAATAAACATTACCATCTGTTTATCATTGTACATGTCCGGACACTTCTGTCATTACAAGAACCTAGGTGGTCAGTCATTGTTCTTACTTGTTTCTAATACATGTCAGAATTGTTCTTCACTAGTTCTTCATGCAAAGCAAACTGATGGATAAAAAGCCATTCATAATTTTAAAGCTCCATTTCCCCAATCAGTTTAACATCTCCATAGGCAAAAGGTTTAGAAAATATTGAAGTGGTCGAATTGAACCATAAAAATTTTAGTTAGGTGTATTTATCTAACTCAAGGAGAAAGGCATCAGTGAAACATTTTAAATCTCTTACTTCAGGGGTTTGGGAGGACAAAACCAAGTAGCTAAGCATGTTGTCACCATGCATCATTCGAAAGATAGAAACCGACTTCATACACTATCTAATGTTCTTCCGAGTCAGTAACTAAAATCCAGGTACCCTGATTCATGGTTCATTATCTGTATTTGCAATAAATGTTATGATCCACAAATCAAGCAAAGCAAAATTTTTTTAAAAATTGAATTACAGAGGATTAATAGAAAACCAGAGAAAGCCATTCTAGCAAATTTTAACCTGAACTGGAACTGGATGATATAAGAGGGAAGTAAAAGACTTGAGCTGGGATTAAGAGAACTGACATTTGAATCTTGACTCAAGTACACAAGTACTTTTTAAATATCTCTGTGCCTCAGTTTTCTTATTTGGAAAACGCAATAATACTAATACCAACCTTAGTGGGATGTTATGATGGATTAATGAGATAAAAGTAAAATATTGAGTAAAAGAATATTTAAAAAAGAAAGTAAAAGCATTTTTTGTTCACTAAATTCAGTATAAAATTCTTACTCTACTGATTGTGAATAAGAATCCCTGATGAGCATTCTTTTGACCATCTAGTTTTAGTCTTCACCAAAACCAGCAGTGAGTGCCAAGAAACCTGTCTAACAAGTATGTGAAGGACTGTAGACTTCCCTGGGTTTCAACTCTTAGACATCTAAGTCTTCCTTTGAGCACAGGAGATGGACCACCTTCAATAATTCCATGGGAGAAAAGCTTGCAGTTTCCAGTTAAAGATTTCTAGTAATAGAGAAGTTCCTCAAAAACTTAGTAACTGTGCTTTCATATGATACAGCAGTCATAATATAATGTATATATCCAAAGCAAAAGAAAATCCTATGTCAAAGATATATATATATATATATATATATATATATATATAGTGTTACTATTCACAACAGCCAAAAACTGGAAACAACCTAAGTGCTCATCAAGGAATAATGGATAAATAATGCATGGTTCCTGTACACAATAGAATAGTATTCAGTCATGAAAAGAGATGAGATACTGTCATTTGCAGTGCTGTCATTTGCAGCAACATGATGTCTGGAGAACACTGTGTGTGTGAAATAAGCCTAAAACAGAATGGTTGATGCCACATAAGCTAATTCAGATGAGAAATGTAAAGAAAAAAATTGATCTCATAAAATTACTGAGCAAAATAAGAGTTAAAAGAGACTGGGGAGAATTGGAAAGAGGTAAAGCTGAGGAAAGACTGGTCAATGAGTACAAAATTACAATTAGAAAAAGAAATAAATTCTGGTGTCCTGTTGTATAGCAGTTACCATGATTCTATGTTTGAAAATCAAAGATTAGATTTTTAAAGTCCTTAACACAAAGAAATGTAAATTTTTAAGGTGCTAGGCAAGCTAAGTAGCCTAATTTGAGCATCATGTATTGTATTCATGTATTAAAATGCCAAAATATACCTCATAAATATCTACAAGTATTACATCTTGACCTCAAACAATATAAATGTTGGATTTATCAAATGAACAAAATCAAAGTGCAATAATCAGAGATGAACACACAAAAACCTGACTATGAATAGACGTGGCAAGCGTACCAGGAAACACCTTCTGTCTTTGTGGTGTTTTTGTCCTTTCTTTGTGTCACACTTAAGAACTCGTTCACCGTTTCCAAAGGTTTTGTGTATTACTGATTATTTTGAAAGCAATGCTAGGTACACATGTGGGACCTTTCTTTTAATAAAAATTGGATTGGAAAAAGCAAAACTATGAATGTTTAGCAAAAACAAACTTTGAAAGGAAACTCAACTTTTTTTAATGTTTCCTTGGGCATTTTTCTAAAATCAGCTTCTTTTCGGCATAATATTTTTCTTGGTTAGGCAAAGGCCGGTTAAAATATTCCTTATTTTTTTAATGTACTATGCTGCTATTTGCAGCTTCAGGTAGTTAATATTTGTGTTTAAGCTTTGCAGTTCAAATGGGAAAATCCACCCTAAACACCATTGCTGAACAGCATGAAGGAATCCTTCGAAACAGGAGGTCCCTTTCCTGCATGCCAATCAGTGTGGCTTTCCTCTGCGGCTGGGAGAGGAAGCTCTGACCAATGTTTGCACTCCACCATGTCCTGCATGTCGCAAGCCTAATTTCTAACACTGGCCGCCTTGTCGGCAGAGTTTCCGGATGGCAGAATGAATTAAACCTCTGACGGTGCGCGGCGCTACTGTGTCTCCGGATGACGTCAACATCTTTCGGGACAACAGCATGAAAAGATGAAATAGAGTCAGAAAGGGCCCGGCAAGAGGTTACCTCAGAGAGTGTATGTGTGTTGATACGATAGACCAAACCTATAAGAAAAACCACGGGTGTTTGCTTACATATAAAAGCTTGGCTTAAAATGTGAGTGTGAATGGAAGGGTGCAAAAGAGTTTGACTCTTGACTAAGGCTAGATTCATTCCCCAGTTTCACATAAGCAAACTTAGGTTTTAATGAATGTTCTGTACTAGCAGCTACTGAACACCAACTCCATAGATCGTATCTCATTCAATACCCACAATAGTGGGTAGAAATGGAAAATCAGGAAAATAGAAATGTTGAAACTGAGGTTCAGAAAGGTTTAAGTATGTTTTCCCAAGAGACAAATACTTTATTCATTTTTCTTCGCATGTATTAATTGAACACTTATGATGTATCACAATCTATAGCCTCACAAGAAGGGGAACAGGACTGGGGCATGATCTCAAGTCAAATGCAGTACCACTTATGTGATCTTTACCACTGTGGGTTCCTTTTAGACAAATTGGTCTATCAGGCTATAACCTCAGCATTTGTTTTATCTTCAGAATGTTGTGTATATGCCATATTTCATTGCATAGGTTTTTTCTTTGTATTTTGGTCTGTTCTTTTTCATAAATAAAATAATGTAGGTAACAGTACTAGCCCTGTATAATTTCCATGTGCTATTTCCCATCTTCTCAACAGTGTTTAGTTGTTTTTCATCAGGTCTTTGCCTTAGCAACTTCTTCTCATTTCTGAGACAAAACACTTGACACCCAAAATTAAGGGAAGAAAGGTTTATTGAGCTCACATTTTATGGAGGTTTTAGTCTATAATCAGTAAGCTCCAATGCAAGGTGACACATGGCAGAGGGACAACAGTTCATGGTGGCAAGAAAAGGTAAAAGCAACAAGCAAGAGTGAGATGAGCCTCTTGGTTCCTTATACTGTATCCAGTCTACCAGGATTAGGGCAGTGCCAATCCAATCAGTGGACTGATCTACCCATCACCCGCCCATAATCTGAGCACCCTAATCCCAGCATTGCACTATGAATCAATCATACACTCTAGATTTAGCCACCTCCCAAAAACCTCTATGACTGCATGAGGCTTTGGGGGAACATCTAGATACAAACTTTTGTGGTCAGGGTTTGTAAGAGAATAGATTTAATACAGGACACATAATTTGTAGGACTATTTTATAATATTCAAAAAGTCAAGTGCAGAAGAGTGCAGGAGATCTGCCCACATAAGAAAGACTGAAAGAATCCAACTGAGGGCCTGGATTCCATGGCAATGTCCTGTATGAGTCCAGCTGAAGATCTAGAGCCCATAGCAATGATCTCCACATGTCCAACTGGAGACCTTGGGCCAAGGACAATGTTCCATGCAAGTCTGTATCAAGGATCTGCACTGGGAAGGCCCAAAGGTCAGTGGTGGAAGCTAGAAAATCTACACCAGCAGGATGAAGGATCTGTACGAGGGATCTGCACTGGAGCCAGAAAGTGATGCTCAAGTTAAGGACTAGAGTTCTCTGGAAAAGAAATGAAGCCATCCTCAGTGACAGTGAGGACCCAAGTTCCTCTGATGATGAGAATAACTGAGTTCATATCAGGAAAATCACTGTGACAAGCTTCTCCAGGAGAAGCAATAGCACACCATCTTCCCCTCCAATTCTCCTTATATGCTGTTGGCAACAATTCTCAGGTGGGCCATCCACACCCATCACCACGTTGATTCAGTTCAGCTGGGTGTTCCAAGTTGACCTTTAGTTGATCCACCACACAAATCATTACAGTCTTTAAGATCATCAATTATCAAAATGACTCTGCCCTTCTCAAGGGGGTGGTTGTTGACTTTTGTCCCCATTGCTGTGCTTCAGAGTTGAGAGAAAAGTTAGATGGCATCTTTGCCAGTTACTTCTTCTAGCCCATTATCCCTTCTCCCCAATATCAGCAATATTTATCAGACTCCAACATGAAATTCTTTCATAGCATGCCATTTAATTATAGATTTTTCCTTTCCTTACATTCTTATCTAATAACCTTATGGCCATCCCCTCTCATGAATGCCACATAGACACAAGGCTACAGTTTGCATATTTTCACCTAGTACAAGAATGACTCAGCACTCCTACCCTATACTTTGTTTTGCCCCCTTATCTTTTTCCTAGACTTCACCACAATTCCCCCTTCATATTGTCAGACCTGGGACTTAGTTATCTCATAGAACTGCCCTACCTCAAAAATGTAAGCAGCCTCTTCCTGACTTCAGCCTTCTTTGTCAAAATGAAGGCTTAAATTAATTTTTTTTTGTGACTACCTTTCAGTTTTGCACTTTTCTCTTTCCATTCCACCCATGTGCCCTTTGACACATGTTTTAAGAGAACAAATACTTATGTCAAGAACTGCCTTATATCTTAAATGACTTTGCTTCTGTCTTCATTTTCATTCCACTAACTCTCTAGCTTTTCCACATGCAGTTTGTCTATATGTGTACTCTATAATCAAATGTTGCCAGAGAAATTCACACAAGACAGTTGTTGGTTAATACTATCAGACGATGGCAATCGTAGAGTTTCTCAGTCTTGCTGATTGACTCCCTTAAAGGTCTCAATTTTTGTCCTTCCCTGTATCCATATCCCATTGCCAATGTGATTTCATAGATTTTTTCCAATTAAAGAAAAATAAAATATTTCCTTGGTCATTGACCCTGAATGTGGAACATGGCTTGGTTTAGCCAGTGAGATGCTAGCAGATGGAGTGGTACAAGAGCTTGAGAATGTGCTTGCACGTTTCCGCTTCTATTGCAACTCAGTCTTGACCAGGAGAATTTCCTGGACTGACCAACCAGAATTAAGGGGCACACAGAGAGAAGTCTTTTATCCCAGAGATCCTGCTGTAGCCAGTTTTGATCACTGACAGTCAGGCAGCTTCAAACATGTGGTCAAGCTCAGATGGCTTCAGAAGAAATACTAAGCTAGTTGACAGAAAAACAAACTAATAAAAGTTTCTTGCTTTAAGTCACTTTCCTTGGGTTTCTTTGTTACATGGCATTGCTGTAGAAATATTTAACTAAAACAAATCTCCTATGTCTATGTGGTCTATTTGACCTATTCTGAAAGCAATGTGTTTAATATTTTGCCTCTCTAAAAATAGTCAAATGTTGTAAGATGTAATGGAGAAAATCTAATACTAATTTCCTTAACTTACACAAAATATGGAATTTTTCTAAGCTTATCATTACTTTATTTCATGTCTCTCAAATGTCAAGAAAGATCTGGCCATTTTGCTATTGGTGGAACAGTGAAACATTACTTTCAATTCTATCCCTTTATATCAGGATCTTTTCTTTTTTCATATCATCAGGTTTTTCTCTTCAACTTGATGTCTTTTCCCCTTAACTCATTTCTGCTTTCATTAGCTCATTCTTTCTATTAAAATTTAAGTTATTGATCACCATCGGCCCTAAATCAAACATTTTTCAATTGTTGGTTTACTTTTTATAGAAGCAGTGACACTTACTGACCCTTCCTTGATTCTTAACATACTCTTCGAATTTCTATCAAATATGAATGTTTCTGTTCACCCATTACATTTTTGATTACTTCTCTTCTTACAAGTACTTGCCTCTGAGCCTCAAGCTCATCTCTTCCTCTGCCTCTCCTATATCTCCACTTGGGTTTTTGTAAGGCACCTCAAATTCAGAGTTTCAGAAAGATGTCTATCACCCTCTTTTCCCTCAGGTTGATGATAACTTTAGTGTTAACTCTCTTATGGAATGACACTATCTTCCACGTAACTAAATAAACCAGAAGCCTAGGAATCATCTTCTTAACCTCACAGGAAATACAGTCAGTGTTAGATCCTATTATGTTGCCGTCTTCATATCAGGAAAAGCTGTTAATTTCCACTCCTTTTTGGGCCATCACCTTATTGCATAGGACTTCTTTCTTTTGCCTCATTTTCTGCCTTATGATAGTCTCACTACTGTTAAAATACACTTGGAATATCTGAGTATTGCCTTTCCCTTTCCTTCCTTAGTTCCTTTCTTCCTTCTCTCTCTTTCTTTCTCTTTCTTTCCTCTCTTTCATACACACACACACACACACACACAAACACACACAGATATTTAAAACACATCTAAGTTTTTACTAGGAGTAAAGACCAAAATCTTTATAATGATATGCAAATTAATGGACAATTTATTTTATAATTTTGTTCACATGTGTGCCCCTCTGTGCTTTCTAGCCACACTGACCCGTCTTCAGTTTTTTTCTAACTTTCCCTGTACCCTCCAACCCTAAGCCACATCTATTTCCTGATGTGATGCAACTGTAGATGCTCCAGGCAGCTGGCATTCTCTGTCTCTGAACAGGACATCACCTTTCACGTTCTACAACACCTTCCAGAGTAGAAAGACTCACCGACCTGAACTACTACAATTTCACCAACCATATGCAGTACCCATTTTATTTTCTTAATATCTATAAATCCACTAGTTGGTTTACCATTATTATGCCTTCTTTTTGATGGATATTCTTAATTTCTCTCTATATTTTTGACTGTAGGATTAGTACAACACACATATTGTATAGGAAATTCATAGTGAAACTTCACACAATCTTCCCCTCTCTAGGTGAGTTCTATAATGCAGGGCTGTATCTCTCTTGTCACCAATGTCACCTTGAGCAAGTTCTTATAAAGAATCAGTGAATATTTGTTGAATGAAGAAGGAAAAAGAAAAGAGGGAGCAAAGACAAAATAAGAAGAAAAAAAGGAAGGAAATCACATAGAATAAAAAATGATATTGCATTTTCTAGAATTCAATTATCAATGTGCAAGAATTAATCCTGCTCCCTTTCTTTGTAATTATCAGAGTAGTCTTTTTGCTCTTTAAATATGAGTGAAATTTGCTCTAATTATGACCAGCCTTTAATATGGTGTTGTCTTGCATTTCATTTAACAACATATAGATGTATGTTTTTGATGTAGCATTGGCAAGACAGAGGCTGAAATGGTCTCATAAATCTCCAGAAAATGAGGCTGAGTACAGATCTTCAAAGACTCTCTTGGGCTATGCAACATGCCTCCACAAGCTCCACTGCCAGCCCGCAGTCACTGTGGAATGTAGTTGATGTCATGGAAATAGTTCTGTACCTACAAGCTGAGCATTTCTCCTTTTTTATTTCTTTTGTACCAGGGCTCAAACTCATGACCTTGCACTTGCCAGACAGGTGCTTGTGACACTGAGCTAAATCTCCACCTATTTCTCCTTTTGACCACTCACTTTCCCTCTCTTTTGATTGCTTATGTCACCCTTCCATTCTGACAAGTATTATAGATACATTTCTGTGTCCATGCCTGATTCAATAAATATCTAATCTGTTGCCATGGTCATGGTTTGGTTTTTGTTCATAGTCAGCACTGCGAGTGGTGAGGCTGGAAATCCAGATGAGGTCTTGTGCTCTTTGTCATGATTTGCTTTGGAGGGTGTCTTACAGAATGAGAATTTTCAGCATGTTCAATTCAAAATTAAAGAAATATACAAATATACACTGTGGTACTAAGAAAATCTAGAGCAGAAGAAATCCAATATGCTACTTTGGAAGTTCATGTAAGAGTCTGATAGGAAAGGAAGAGTTGGAGACAGAGACAGAGACAGATACTAACAAGAAACTTCAAAGGAATTGCTGCTACCTATCATCCCTGAGTAGAAGCAGTCTGTTCCAGGCTAGGCTCCATTAACAGATCACAAGAGACCAGGCTAATTTATGTACTTTCACGAGTTTTAGTTTTCAACATATAATATGGATATATTTTGAAGTTTTGCCATCTGTCTATTTATCTGTGCATCCATCTATCTGTATTTAATGAATTTGGTTCTCTCTCCAACTGGACAAGGTCCTCTATAACTTTCTCTGGAGAATCTAGGTCTGTACCTAGATGGATCCAAAAGGGGTTATTTGAATGAAGAGGCAGTGGTGTGTTGTCCCTCCCATTCCATTGGCTGGAATGGGCATTGGTGTCAGTCCAATAATCTTGGTTTCTGACTTTCCAGGTTACCGCTGTATGGCTCTAGGCACCTAGGTGGAGCAGTTATATAACACCCTTCACTCTATCTTCTTTCATCACTTCAAATGAGTTAATGACAAAAACCAATCTCCTAAACCTTTTGTGGTAACTAGAGCCCCAGGTGCCTAGGCAAAAGCAGGTTCTCATAGATGCTGGAAGCTTTCTTATTCGCCCTTGTAGATCACAAGTCTCATAGTGTCTTATAAAGTAGCACAATTTTCACCCTGATTCAGGAAGAGCTGCTCATCTGAATGGAAAAATTTGCCTTCCAGAAAAGCATCATCTAAGTCGTTTACCTAATGTAGAACTCTGATCCCCAAGTCACCTATTCTGATTGTTTTCAGGTGCTAACTTCTGTACTATATTTAGTGTATTTAGTGAATGGAGGTCAAGACAACACAGAATAGTCACATATATAAAATGCCTGAAACTGTTTCAAGCATAGAATGACTTAGTGTGTAGATAAAGATAATCTTAAAGCAAGTTCTATGGGGAAGGTTAACCCACAATTCATGCCTTTCACATTCTCTATTCATTCATGAACCCTTACTAT
Source organism: Dasyprocta punctata (assembly GCA_004363535.1). Classification (NCBI taxonomy): domain Eukaryota; kingdom Metazoa; phylum Chordata; class Mammalia; order Rodentia; family Dasyproctidae; genus Dasyprocta; species Dasyprocta punctata. Next base: position 20,374 of record RJWM01000523.1, on the reverse strand, counting down.
GCTTGAAGTATTAAATTAGGATTCAACATGTTAGTGAGCAAAACATGAAAAAATCCTAGCTTTTATAATCTATGACCTAAAGGGACAAACAAATCTTAATTAGGAAATTACACAAATCAATACACTATTATATGATGAAGCAGTACCACTGCTATGTGCTCAATTCTTGGAAACATACATTGTCCAAGAATCCAAGCTATTTGCTGAATGAGCAAATAAATGTATGTTGACTGAAGTTGAGATATGCATGCCAAGAGACAGGAAATTTTGAGAGTGAAACAAAGAAGCACAATTTGTACTGAGCAGAAGGATGCTTAACAAGAGCTGAACACTTCTGAGTGCATATGAGTACATTATGGTTGTTCAGAAAAGCAGTACCAATAGGGTGTGTGTGTGTGTGCAAAGAGGGAAAAGTCAAAATAGATAATAGTTTGGGAACACATGGCAGAGATAAGCAATAGCAATAGATGACAGTTACTACATGTCAGACAAAGTTTCAAAATTATATAGCGGCATCTCAGTTAACCCATGCTACAGTTCTGTGAAGAAGGTTCTGTTCTGCTTTCCATTTTACAAATGAAAAAATGCAACTATAGAAAGGTTATGTCGTGCCTAGTCGCAGAGTGAGTGGTTGAGGCAGATGCTACATCCAGACAGTAACTCGAGGTCCGCAGCTTCGCTTGCTACTTGCTTCGGACTTTCTGGAACATGAAGGACAGAACCTCAAAGGAAAACAATGCTCTCATGCAGGGAGTTCAAAGCAGGAGGAGTCCTCTAATTAGGTCTAGAAATTCTTAGTTAGGATCAGAAAAGACTGTATGAAGGAGTTGGACTTTAAGACAAGTCTTAAAAAAAAGATCAAATTCTGATGAGCTTGCACAGTGGAAAGAAGTTCCAGGCAAAAAGAACTGACAAAAAAAAAAAAAAAAGGCAGGAGAGTATTAAAGATCTAGAAGTGGGCTAGTCTAGTGAAAAGGTAGTAGAAAAAAAGAGGTAAGAAAGAAGTTTTGAAAAGATAGGCTGAAATCAGAAAAATGGCAATATAGAAACTCACACTGAATTGCTTAATTATAAATTCATTAATTAAAATGCAGAAGTGATTGAATATTTCTGAGACGGTCATTAAATCTATCTGTATCTGGATACAATCCCACAGGAAAATGTAGAATTATTACAAAAAGTGTTTTAGCTATTTAGGCTGCTGTAACAAAAATACTAGAGTCTGGTGACTGAAACACCAGCATTCGTTTCTCACACTTATAGAAGCTAAAAGTCCAAGATTAAGGACCTGGCAGATTCGAGTTCAAGCAAGAGGAAAAAGTTTTGGTTCATAGATGTCCATCTTCCCTCACATGACAAAAAGGAGCAACAGAGCTCTCTGGGTCTTGTTTAAAAAAAAATCAGAGCCCTAATTCCTTTCAAGAGAATTCTTCCCTCTTTACCAAAATACCACCCAGAGATCCCACTACCTTATAACTTCACATAGAGGCTATGGGATTTCAATAGCTGAATATGAGGAGGGCAATAACATTGGGTCTATAAAAGTCAGGAAGGACTTATGGCAAGGTACACAGTTAAGAGAATTTTTCAGTAGTCCCGTAAGAGACAGTAAGTCCTGGATAATGTGCCGGTAGTGGGGAGAAGGGACAAGGCCATTATACTTAGAAATAAAGCATAGAAGCTTATACCTTTCCTATTTGTCTAATATTATCAAGATTAGTAGGATACTGAGAAATATATGAAGTCAAGAATTTCTTCCTAAAAAAGCTTTTTGGACTATAACAAACTTTCTGGACTTGAGGCCATATGATTTCCTAAGTAATTAGATTACTACTTACCTTATTTGCTAATTAAATTACATTGTTTCTGTGATGTGCTCTGAGACCACTATATTTTATAAAGTAACCAATTATTTTACACATACCATGATCTAGTGCTCAGTGTTTGTATTAGTCAGTTTTGTATCACTGTAACAAAATACCTGTGATAATCAACCTACAAAGAGGAAAAATTTGTTTTGGTGCCCATTTGTGGAGTCCATGGTCAACTGACTCCATTGCTTTGGGTCTGTGGTGAGGCAATTTATCGTGTCAGGGTCCATGGTAAAGCAAGCCGCTGAGCTCGTGGCAGTAGAATGGAGTATCTATCTCCTAGTCTCTTACAAGGCCATGCCATCAGTGATGTAAGACATCACCCTTGACCACACCATTTTACAATGTTGGGAAACTGAGTACCAAGGCCCCCACAGGCCTTTGGGGGACACTAGAACAGTATTCAGTGATGAATGGATGAGACATTTTCTGAAATTTGTATTATACAATTATATGTTTTGGTTTTTAAGTAGAAACAAACTCTCCAGTTCTCTACTACCAACTGTGTATCCAAAATTTAATTTAATTCTCATACTAATCACAGATCCCATTCATATGTTAAGGTCCTAGACTAACAAGATTTTCCCTTCCAGATTTCTGCCACAAATAAGATCCCCAAAGTATCTGCATTTTCACTGACTAAAAGTTGAGGTATTCCCATGATCTGTCTCAGTTATGATAATTTCCTAGAACAACTCATGGAAGTCAGGAAAATGCTAACTTTATAATTAGTTTTATTGTAAAGAATACAACTCAGGAAGACCCAAATGGAAGAGATGCATAGAACAAAATATGAATTGTGGAAGAGTGGGTAGCAATTCCACACTCTCACCAGGCACTGTTGTATCAGTCCATTGATGCATTCATCAGTCTGGAAACTCCCAGTCTCAGTGTTCAAAAGATTTTATCCATACGCCATTATATACGGTGAGTGACTAACTCGTTAACCATTGGTGATAAAACCCAACTTCTATTTGCCCTTTCTTTTCCAGAGGTCGTAGGATCATTTGTCAGGTAACTTTCTTCCATCCTGAAGCTACGAGGGTCGCCCATAGGGATGCAATTAAGCATTGTTAATTATGAAGATCTGTTCTCTCTGGCACTGTCTTTGGTCTACCTGACTATCCATATCTCTACTATCAGCCATGCCCACTCCATTTCTCTCCATCCAGGGCTTGTGTCAACTTTGTTTGAGAGATCCAGTATCAGAATATTCTGCCCACACTCTATTTGTCAGGTTCTGTGGGAACTGAAGCACTTACCCACAAAAGATTCTGAAAAAAAGAAGAAGAAGAAAAATAAAACAACATTGGTCATGAGAAAAAGATGGCAAGACCCTCAGCAACCAAGAGTGGAAATGCATTATGATCTCAGGTCCTGAAAGCAGCAAGACAGGAATAACATGGGACACTTGTGAGAGCTGGAGAGGACACCATACCACTCTCAGGACTCCAAGTAGCAGAAAAGGGAGAAAATTGAGAAGGGAAGAATGCCGTCTGTCCTCTGGCTTCACATTCCTGCCTGTTCTTCACACAGGTCAAGTGAGTCTAACAAGTGTAGTCACAATCACGAACACATCATGACATGATGACATGAAGCAGGGAAGAAAACCATGAAAAACTCATCGATGGGACTAGTAAAAATAAAAAGGTCATGCCATTTTCTACTCAAGTCCATACATTTTCAATGATTTTTATGACCATAGTACACTGACCCGTTAAAATTAATAACTGGTTACCAACTACAACACTGAAATATTCCTGAATTTTATTTTAATGAATGACATCTTGTATGGGTTATAAGTCTTGGGTTTTGATATAATTGACTGCAGTTTTGTGTGTGTGTGTGTGTGTGTGTGTGTGTGTGTAAATTACTTTGTATGCTTACTGTCATTTCAGTAGAGTTGGAAAAACTACACAATAACCAAGATATCTGTTGTATAGGTAAACTTCTAATTTAGGTTTTTCAACATCAGCTGTATTAGTATTTTGGCCTGGGTAGCTATTTGTTGTGAAGGGATAATTCCTGCATCGTAGGATATACATATTTTTTTTTACTTTTTATTTTTTTGGTACTGGGGATCAAACTCACAACCTCACACCTGCTAGGCAGGCGCTTAGGCTACTGAGCTAAATCCCCTGCCATTAAATTGAGCGATAATTCATTGTAGGATATTTAACAGCACACCTAGCATCTATCCACTAGTTTGCCAGTAGTGCCAACCCCCATTATGACAATCAAGAATGTTTCCTAATATTGCCAAATAACTTCTGTGGGAGTATCACAGATAGTGGACAACTACTACTCTAATTGCATCTGTGGTCATTAAAAAACAGGGAAAATGAAGTAAAGCTGCTGAGATTACTTGACACTGATTTGTGTATCATCTGTGGTAGACAACCTTGAGGACAGCCTTTAGTGGTTCTTGCCTCTGGTAGTCATATTCTGTGTAGTTCCATGGCACATTCTAAGGAGACGAGATTGTATGACCAGATAGATATAGGACAAGTGATAGCATGACATGTGAAAAACTAGGGCATAATAAATTTCATGTCAATCTTAAACTCAATCCATCTTACATAAATTGCTGTGAGAGAAACCAACTGCTACACAATGAGTGGACTCAGATAACAAATGGAGCAAAGAACACAAGTCAGCTAAAGCCTGGAGAGAACCGCCAGCTTCCAATGACACATTACTGAGTGCAGAAGCGCACTGTCCAGATCTAGCCAAACTAGGCTGCAAATCTGGCTGGTTTCATGATAAACCACAAGGCGGAACAACACAGACAAGTTACCCTGAACTTACTGACTCACTGTGAGACAAGGTTCTGGAATTATACAACAAAAGCATCATGAATATAAGAAATAGACGGTGTACTGGAGAAATATCTATACAATATTAATCAATTTATAATTAACAACTAACAGACAAAAAGTGCTTGAAACCACTCATTTAAAAATGGTTATAGGTTTCAACAGGCGATTCATAGTATAGGAAGCTATACGGGCCATTATGAATACATGCTGAACGTCATATGTAATTAGGAAAATCAACTGGATACTATTTCTACCCATAAGATTGGCCAAACTTATAAACTTCAATAATGAATTAATGGCATTTTAGAGATCAAGTTAGCACTATGTGGCAAAAAAGGGTTTTTGTTTTGTAATATATAATGTAAAAAACAAACCCTAAATTTTAGGTATATAACATAAAAATTTTAATTCTTATACATATACTTAAGGAATCAGTACAAAAATATGAATCCAATGATTAATTCAATAATCATCTCCTGAGTGCTGAGTGTCTGTTTCTAGCTACACACTATTGTACATTCTGGTGACTTATCAGTACCAGTTAGACAAAATATCTCCAGTATAAAATTTCCATATTATCTGTGGGAACACATAAGAAAATATAATTTGCGCAGTTAGCATTATACAGAGTGCCGCACAAAATGACCCATCTAATATAAAAGCTATTGGGTAGAGTCTTCAGAAATAAAGTAAGGGGCAGATGTTGTGGGAGTTGGTTGAGGATAAAAGCTCAGAGGTCAGTGTCGGTCTAGAAACATACAGGACAATGGGACAGGAGCACAAAGATTGACTGAAGATGGCAAGATCAGAATGACTGTGGAAGATGAAAAACATGATCACGATGACAGATTTTATTCTGAACGATTTAAGACATCAGAAGAAAACCTTTAGTTGGAAAAGTAGCATGATATATCTCATATGCCACTTTGGCCTCTGGGCGTTGAAATACTCTGAGTCAAATGAGTAGAAGCAGGGAGATGATGTAACTGCTACTTCCTGCCATTAAGCCAGATGAGAGACGATGATTAGTTTGATTACTATCAATGAATTCTGGAGGCAGAGTCAAAGATTTTACAGATTTTTTGATTGTGACTAAAAAAGGAAAGACAGAAAGACATTTGTCAAAGATTGCTGCTACATTTTTGTCCTGGTTTTCATATTCATACTAACACTGATAAATCCAATCTCTCCAAGTAATTGTCGATAGGGGAATGAATAGCAAAGTGGTACACATTTGAATATTAACCTATTAAAGTTAAATGATGAGATTTGATCTTTCTGTATCAATTTGATTACTTCTCTTGGGGTAAAAGTCTGTTTCCCATAAATGGTTTGAAGTCTGTATTCTGTGAGTTCCTTATCGTCAAGTGCAGAAAAAATGTGATGAAAAGAAATGTTGTTCAGGTCCTTGAACTAGGTATTCCACAAGCAAAAAGCTACACAGAGTTTAGCTTAGATCCATAGGTTCAAACATCAAGGATTTTGATAAACAAATATCTGGTAGCCTTGCAAACTGCTCTTAATACATTTAGTATGATAAAAGGGAAACTCTCAAACACTATATTGACTCTAAATATTTTGCCATTTTTCTTCTCCAGTATTTCACATAGTAAAAGTTAACCGAGATTATGGAATAGTTCTGTGAAATGTTTCTTGCTCCACCCAGATGAATAAATGCAAAATTTCTGTTTTACAATTATTTGTAGACTGAAAGCATGTGTTCTAAATATGAAGAGGTTTCAAGCCAGGCGTGGTGGCGCACGCCTTGAATCCCAGCACTGGGGAGGCTGAGGTAGGCAGAGCATTGTGAGTTCGAGACCGGCTTGAGCTACAACGCGAGCGCAAGGCCAGCCTGAACTACATAGTGCAACTCTGCCTCAAAAAACTAGGGCTGGGAGTTTGGCTCAGTGGGTGAAGAGCCTATCTGGCAGGCACGAGGCCGTGAGTTTGATCCCCGGTGCCACAAAAGTAAATAAATATGAAGAGGTTTTTATTGGATAGGTTTGTTTTTTCCCTATAACCTAAATCCACATTCAAACTGTTTTGTTTCATAAAATCAATTATTTGAAGGCTAATTGGAGAGGACTTTTAAATGAGAAAATTCTTACTGACACCAATAATATGGCTAATAAATACTCTGAACAAAGATGGATCATTGAAAATAAGGAGCAAGATCTTTCTCAAATGAGAAGGGAATCAAGAGATGGAGAAATGAGAGAGAAAGTGGATGCAAAAAGAAATTCAGATGTGTTATGTACCTGTGCCAGATCCACACAAGGAATGCAAACATAATGTAGTACAACCATGCACTAATAAAAAATTTTAAAAAATTAAAAAGGTTAAGAAATCAGACCACTAGCCGGGCATGGTGGCGCATGCCTTTAATCCCAGCACTCGGGAGGCTGAGGTAGGCGGAGCGTTGTGAGTTCGAGGCCGGCTTGGGCTACAACGTGAGCGCAAGGCCGGCCTGAGCTACATAGTGCGACCCTGCCTCAAAAAACCAGGGCCAGGAGTTTGACTCAGTGCCTTAAGCGCCTGCCCTGGCAGGCGCGAGGTTGTGAGTTCAGTCCCCGGTGCCGCAAAAAAAAAAAAAAAAAAAAGAAATCAGACCACTGAATCAGATGGATAATCATAATAATCACCATGGTTCATTGAGTCTTGCAGGAACTGTGCAAATGTTTGCATTTTATCTTGCTGTGAAATTGTACCTCTATCCTTTATAACATGCCAACTTCTGAGAGTTTAAGCAATCAGCCCAAAGTCACATGGCCAGAATTTAAACTTAAATGTCTGTAACCAAAGTGTTTGTTATCACCTGCTGTTATACACTGCTTCCCCATTTCCACCTGGACCCTTAATAAAAAGGCAAAACAGTATAAAAGAAAAGTCCAAAAAGAAATTTTCCATCTAAAATAATTCAGTCAGCCATTTTTCCCTACAAACATAATTTTAAACTCTGTTACAGTCATTTCAGTCACGTACAGCCACATGTAGTTATTTAAATTCAAAGCCATTGGGTGAAACGAAATTAACTGTTCAGCTTATCAGTAACATTAGTCACATTTCCAGAGCTGAAAAGCTTCAGGGGGGATATCAGTAGTCATCCTGAACAGGAAATGTTATAAATTATTTTATCATTTTTCCATCATTGCAGGGAGTTTGATGAGACAGTATGACTATTAGGCACAGAGTAAAATAAAATGACTCACTCTCTCCCTTTTTAAAATGCAAAAAAAAAAGATTAATTTCTCAAAAAAGAGTATATATATATATATATATATATATATACTACCTGCCTAATGAAATTTCATTAGGTAAGTGAAATAATATGAATTTTACAATTTTAAAATTTCATAACCATTCTCACAGCTAAGAATACACTCTGTTTCATAAGAGAAATAAACAAACACATTTGAGATAATTATTTTAAAATATTTCAGGTAAACATATTAACAAATAAATAAAAGATTTTAGATTGAATGTTTCAAGGTTTGGTATGCTAAAATAGTAAAGGAAAAACAATTGAAAAAGTGGTATTATTGCTTTTCATTCAAAGATGTGTAATCTTCTGATTTCATTTGAAGAAACCAGATGTCCAAGAGTGCTAAGCCCCAAGATATCATCACAGTCATCAGCGCAAGATCACTATAAAACAGAGCCACACACCCCAGAAGAGACAGCTCGGGTCAATAATACTCAAGAAGTGGTCTTCTTATCTTCTGTCTTAGTTACTTTTCGCTCGTTGCCGAGACAAAATACCTGACGCCCAAAGTTAGGGAAGGAAAGGTTTATTCTTACACTTTCTTGGGAGTTTCAGTCCATTAGTTGGCTCCAAGTCAGCATGGCAGTGCAGGGCTGCCTTTCATGGAAGCCGCCAGCAGCAAGGTGCGCTAGCAAGCTAGAGAGAGGCGGAAGAGGAAGCGAACACGAGGAAGACCCGCCTTCCCTTACATTGTATGTCGGCTCCACCCCTAGGCGGGCACAGCACTCACATTGCAGACAACAAACCAATAACAAACAAATAACTCAGCCCCATCAAAATTATATGAGGACTTGGGGGTACATAGCATATTACCCGATACATCTTCTTTCATTACTTAACATCTATTCAGCCATGAATGTTTAATGCTAAAAATAACAACCCAATCTTGGAATGTTCATAGCAGATTTGTTTTTGTCTTAAAAGATTATTTAAGTCAAAAGAAGTTTCATTTGGGAAAGGAGCTACATCAGTTGAAAATTCTAATAAGGTTCAAGTAAACCACTGCTTTTTACACCAGGAAATAAAATGTCTCAAGGATCCAGATAGCATAGGGAAGTCCCTGTGAGTCATAACTGTAGTATGATTGAAGGAGAAAAACCCATGTAAGATAATTATCAGATATCTGTATCTCTGAGAGTTAGTCCTAAGGGTTAGGACAAACATGACTACTCTCCCATAATGCAGGCTTAAGTGGAGGTTCATTGGAGAACATTTTGTATTGGAGAGAGTCAGCAGAACACAAGCCCCACTGAGGATGTGGCTGTTCTGCAGCAGTGCATACTTGGATAGGTAAAGCTAAGTAATCATAGGACACTATGGGAAGTTGCAACAGAGGCCCCATTCCTCTGCTGTCATTTTGTATATATTAAGGGAATTTAGTTGCTTTCTACTGACCTCAAGGACTTTATACAAAAATGTCCAGTGTGAATTTAAGTTCGTGATCCACTGCTTATGCACCAGCTCAATACCAACACTCAAAAAGGAGAGGGGACCAGGAAACGGAAGCCATTTTTCTTCTTGGAAAAATGACTCACTCTCTCTGACTTTCCAATTTGGTGTCTGCCTCTTTTGACCCACTAATGTCGGAGAGTATTCATTTTTATCCCAAAGGGTCTTCATAGACTAGGTTTTTTGAAATCTGCCAAAAAGTTGGTTGAGTCTTAGAGGCTTTTCCTTCTCTTTGCTGTTCACATGGCTTTATGAGGAGCCTGTCGTTGTCCTCTCACTTAGGAGAAGTGTGTAAACAGCTCAGTACCTGTATGTGTAAATTACGTAGATTTTTATACCTGATGGTTATATGACTCTTGGTTTCCATATTGTTTCCTTTGTCTTGACAAGCATTAGTGAACCATTCATCCCTAAATATTCTCTTTAGAGGCAATTTCAGTGACTTGAGGCAAGTATATCTTTTAAAAGTATACACTTTGGAAATGCTAGATCCTGTCTGAGACATAAAGGTGATGATTAACACTATTTGAAAAGCTAAGTATTCATATTGTAAGCTGAGCAAGACAGAAGGAATTGCTGTTGGAAACCCCAAGTTACACTGCTAATAAATGGAAAACTTAAATCAGAATCTAGGCCTGCAGTTTCTGTGTTGACCAGCACTTCAGTTCACTACTTCTAAATAGTTGGGTTGAGAGCATGTGAATGTGAGCTTGTGTGAGTGTGTGTGCATGCTTGTGTGTGCACATGCACATGCGTAGAGTTGATAATGGTATATATGTGTTATGAGTGATGACATTCCAGTCCCACGAATGTACTAAAGAATGGGCTTTAATATGTTTTCAGTTCTCAACCAAGACTGGGGAAAATGTTGATGGCAGAGCTGAATCTACCTCAGCTTTGTGCTTAGAGTATTCTGTACTGAAATTTAAAGGTGGTACAAAAGCCAGAATAGTTCTTGCAGCCATTATTTACCCTCAGATGTGCTATAAATTTCTGTTCTGTCTCAAATTAGATTTACTAGTTTCCAAGTCAACCTTGCTATTATGTCCTTCTTGTCAAATTCATCATTCCCTTGACAGTTGCCCAAGCTAGCACTCTGGAATTTATACGTGAATACTCCTTTCTTCTAAACCTCCATATCTACACAAGTCCTCCCATTCTGTACCCAACTTTTCAAGTGTGTCCCTGATTCCTTGATGTCTCTACCATTCTCCAAATTCAGGCCACACCATCTCTTCATGTCTGAGGGTCTGAAGCTCTCTTCCTCTACTGTTTCATTCTCCAAACTGCAGGAGCTAATTAATTGCAGATAGAATTATGCCTATCATCTGTTGAAACTTTCCCAAACCCAACCCCTGCTGCTTTTAGGATGCATTGTAAATTCTATCATCATGGATTTCCAACTAACTTGTACCTTCCAGTAATTCATATTGATATCATTTGAACTACATGAAGGTTCCATCATGCACTCCTTATACTTATTCTAAACACCTTCTGATTAACCTATGGATCAGTTTAAATATCCCTTGTTCCCTAATTGCCTACTCCAATGTCTGATTTTGCCATCCTTTTTATTACTATGGTGCTACCTGATGCACTGAACTAATGAACTTGCATATATGTTCAGGAAGTGAACATACTTTTCTGTAAACTGCATTTAATGATGTATGAGAAAATAAAGATGAACTAAAAAAGATGTTCATTTATTAACAGAATTTAGAGGAAATTCAGAGAGGCCATGACATGATGGGTTGGAAAATAAAATAATATTTCATGTGTAATCTCTCCAATAGACAAAAAGATTCTCAGAGATGTTTTGGGAGTAACTATCAAACCAAAGTATTGCTTTAATACCTTTTGTAAAGATCTATAAAATATACAAGCTGTTATCTAGCAAAGTCTCTCAAGTTAGACAAAAGTGCATTTAGAAATTTAAGAGGATTATTTTCTTTAAAAAATAGGCCACTTAACCATCATTGATATGATTTTTGTTGAATAGAATAACTATAATCTATTGTACAAGAAAGCCAAAGTAAAATGCAAAAATATCTTAAGATCCAAGTTTTCACTAGGTGAAACAGCCTGAGAAAACTTCATAGTTAAAAATAATACAGAACTTTCTATGGAAAAGAAAGGTATTTTAGAGAGGCAAACAAAAATATTAGCAGAGCTGAAAGCCTCATGGATAATATTAAGATATTTAAATTATTTTATTTTTTAAATATATTGGGTATTTTATTTTTCTATTTTATTTATTTATTTATTTATCTGGTACCAGGGATTGAGCTCATAACCTCGTGCCTGCCAGGCAGGTGCTTAGACCACTGAAGTAAATCCCTAGCCCCTCTATTTTTTTGTTTTAAATAAAAACAAAATTAAAAAACAAAACAGAATAGAGCCAATCGGAATAAAACAGTGAACACAGTACAGTACTTCAAAAGAAGGTAGCAGGAAATCAACAATGGCTACCATAATACCTCTTGTTATCCTCAAAGAAGCTGCTTAACCCACCAGACATAATGAAGTCAGACAAAACAGAACAGAATAAAATCAATTGAATCAAAACAATGAAGGTGATAAAGGGCCTTAAAACAAGATACTAAGGAAGACATTTAAATTATTGCATGCAAGAGGAACCCTAATAATTGTTACCAGGAATAAGTTTGTGCTACATTTAAAATGACAACCAATTTTTTTTATCTCATCTCACTGATGGGTGAGATCTATTTCCCTACCTTCAGAATCTGGGCTGCTCTTATGACTTGTTTGAACCACAAAATATTGGAGAAGAAAGGTTGGGTGGGTTCTGGTCCCAAGTGGTGCCGCTTCTACTTGTCCTTCTGTACACACTGCTGCCATCTGAGCAAGCCCAGGCTAGCTGGTGAGGCCACTGCGATTAAGGGCTCACCGTTCAGCTGAGGCCTCCTTATCCCAACGGGCCCCCAGCCACCTCTGCAGCTGACCACAGCTGTGTGCATGACACTCAGGAGAGTCAGATGAAAAGTCACCCAAGTCAGGCCAGCCCAAAGTGCTGACCAACGGTGTCATGGGAAAATAAAATTGTTGTAGCTACAATATTTTATAAAGGCTAGTTATGCAGCACTAGGTATCTAATAAAGAGATGATGTATGATGTAGCACTGCTTAAGTGATTTAAATCCCAGCATTGTGATGTATCCTTGATGAGACTGTTGCTTCAAATCTGCCTAAATTCTGTTAATGGGTCCATAAAAGAATATCAAGGTTTGGTGTTGTAAGTCACCTTGAGGAAACATCCTTCCACAGGAAAGTTTCAGACGTAGTCATCCATCTCTTTCTAACTTTTCAAATAACTCATCGTTTAACACATATTTTTCTGTAGCTACATTTTTCATATTGTTTTATATTATTTCTGCTTTGTATTTAAGCAAGATTAAATAGGACCATGCAACAAAAGTAAAATGTTTCTTAACTAGGCCTTTACAATTTGCTTACTGTCATTGTTTCTGAGGTTTTTAAATGGATAATTTTGAAACTATGCAACTGGAGAACCATTAGAAAGTCGCAGAATATTCTTGTCATAATTAGTTCATTAATTCACGTGTATATTCCTTGCATCTGTCCGAAGGAAAACTGCATCAGTTCCAGAGATACCTCAAAGCTTATCTTGGCCGACTTTCCTGAGTTTGACAAAGTAATGCTAAGAGACTCATTTACATCCATCACGTCTAAGACTTTAAAGTTCTCCCTGGAGGCTAAGTCAGACCTTCCACTTTAGTTCAGCAGAAGATGGTGCCAAGGGGTCAATGTGAATTCTGAGCTTTTGTATTAATCTTTTTCAGTTAAGTGCACTGATTTAAATATCTGGGACCAAATGTTTTACATTCACACTCTAGAGTGGGAAGCCAGATGTGTACCTCTTTTCTAGAATCATGTGCAAGGTGCTCACATTTACCACAAATATCTATTTACGAGAGCATCTCCTTCAAATTCATCAGTATTTCTGAATGTTCCATTGTTATTAATTTTATTTTTCATGACTTTCCTGTTCCAATTTAAGTTTCTTTTGCACTCAAAAACATGAAAGAAACTAAAGATATTCTCACTCTATGTTTTCTTATTTTATTCTCTTTGCTTTGAGAATCTATTAAAAAGAGGATCCATAAAGGGATATTTCACTATTAATTGAGCAGCTATTATATTTGCATTTTTCATAGTAACACTTTTTGTACAGATATAAAACAATTTTTTGGCATTAAATATAATTTATGAACATCAGAAGGCTCAAATCTTAGGTATATAGATATCTAATCCTTGCTAAATGGATATAGCCAAATAGCCATCTTCCAGATAAAACTACAGAATATCAGTATTGCTCCAGAAAATTCCCTTGCACACATTTCCAATAAATACTGACCTAAACACCACAATAACCACTATGGTGACCACTACCATTATAGAGTAATTTTGCTGTTTCTTGATTTGTATAAAGAGGATCATATAGCACACATGCCTTCGTGACTGGCTTATTTTGAGTTTTCCTTATGCCTATGCATACCAACATTAATCGTCTTCATTACTTGCAGCATTTCATCATAGCATGGCCCCCTTATCTGTGGGGAGTACATTCCATGACACTCAGTGTATGCCTGAAACTTCAGATAAAACTAACCTATGGGCTGGGGATTTAGCTTAGTGGCTTAAGCACCTGCCTGGCAGGCGCGAGGTTGTGAGTTTGATCCCTCCTCCAAAAAAACATAACCTATACGTTTTTTCTTATACATATGTAATTAGCAAAGTCAGGTATATAAATTAGGTACAATAGGCACAATAAGAAATTAAAAGTAATTAACAATTAAATACAACAATTATAAACATACTGTAATAAAAGTGATGTTTATGTAGTCTCTCTCCCAAAATATCTTACTGTACCAAACTTACCCTTCTTTTTATGACTATAGGAGATGACACTATACACTTATGAAGAACTTTAGAACTTCTCTTTGCTATACCTAAATGCTAGCATCACTACTCTTGTACTCTGTGGCTATTCTTTAATAAAAAACCAAAAAACAGAAATGAAACAAAACTCCAGAGTTAAAAGCACTGCATACTGTTACAATCAATCTGAAAACTAAGTTAGTCACCAAGTGACTACCAGGAGGATAGCTTATGTAGAAGGGATACGTAGGACAACATCCTAAGCAGGGCAGTCTGAGATTTCATTATGCTACTTGGAAAGGTATGAAATTTAAAATTTATGAATATTTTTGGAATTTTCACTGCAATATTTTCAAATCACAGTTGGCCGTTGGTAACTAAAACCACAGAAAACAAAACTATAGTCATTTTCCTTTTTATGGGCACTTGAAATATTTCAAATTTCTGCTATTATGTAAAGGATGATAAAAACATTCTTCTGCATGTATTTTTGCTGTAAACATTTATTTCGCTTGCACAAAAATCTAATAAAATTTCTGAATCATAAGATAGATCTGTGTTTAACTTAATAGAAATTTCCAGTATAATTTTCATACTTGTTTTTATTTTGTTTAGGTGTTTAATCTTTTGTGTTTATTATCTCTCATTATACACTGAGGCATCACTAAAAAATGTGTTATTTTGGATGATTGCAGGATTTACATGGATGCTATAATAATGTATACATCTTTAATAACTTGTTTTTGCATGCAATACAAACATTCCAACAATATTTTATGCATTTTCCTATGTCAAACATGTACTTTCCCTTTTTTCTTTTGCCACCAACATCCACATGCATGTGTCTGATATACATAGATCAGAGCTTCTCTATAGTTTCTGAAATTGCTGGTTATAATAGAACATTAGTCTTTTCAACTTATAAGATGCTCACAATTTCCCCCCTAATTTAGAGAATCATTAAATTACTTTTGATTCCTATTATAGGATAAAAGAGTTTCTCAGCCTTTTCAAATCTAGTCTCAAAGAAAGAACAGGAGTGACACATGTGGGATTTGTACTCAAGTACTCGGGCATTAGATTCTTCTCACTCTTTGCTGCAGTTCTGTAATCTGTGCTGAATATTGAAAGTCTATCTTGACTTCCCACTGACATGAGGTTGGCCTAATATTTGATGTTGCCACAAGATTAGGAGAAGATATCATTGTATACTGTAAGGGACTATCTCACTTACGCTTTAGACAGAAGCAGTGGAGTAACACTTGAAGCACGTAGAACAGAATAAGAAGTACTTACCTGCATCCAGGGATGGATATTTATTTATATTAGCACCACTCTTTTGGCTCCCATAGTGCTGTCAGGACTGCCTCCTATCCACCAGAACATTCAATTTACTACTCGTATCCCCTGTTTTCTATTTTTCTCAACCCGTGCCATTTAATTTTTACCTGTACTCTGCAGTACGTCTTCAGCCATTTGCATAGAGCCAGGTAATTTAATTCATTCATTAATTCATGCTGGAATAATACTGCAAGTTTTATAGTGATTCTTTTGAAGATAGTGATTAATCTAGCAAAGACACTTTAATGGTAGATTTTAGAAACCATGGATGATTGATAAGTAATTGGGTACATTTGGTGAGGTGGTCTTTTTAATAGCTTCAAATAACTCCATGCAGGATTAATCAATCTGTGTGGGGATTATTCCTGGCAACAAAACTATCCAGGTACAGCAACCAATTCTATTTATTCCTTTCAGTCTCATGAATGCTTTTCAGACAACAAAGAGGTCAGGGAAAGTCAAGAGAACAGACTCGTAGGGCAGGAAATATTAGAGATTATTTTAAGATTTTAATGTGTATAGCATTATCCTACTTACATGGTAAACCTATATTGTGATCCTTATAATATATTTGTTTTGTTTTGAAGAAGATTATTCCTAATCTTCTTTGCACAAAGTCCAGAGTAATTTCTAAAACATTCGCACCTTTAACAAGATGTAATATATTCTACTGGAGTGCTTTTGAAGGTAATACCCTCCAGGAGATAAGAATAACAGGCAAGCTTTAGCATGGAGCATTCTACAATAAAGAGTTCTTATAAAACTTGGTCCTCTCTTTTGAATTTATATTAAGTAGGATTAGTAGGGGCCAGTTATATCAAAATATGAAAGCGAATTTCAGGAAATTTTTCCAGGACTGACTCCCTGGTAATCAGAGCCATTTCTTCTCTTCCCGCACACATAGTTAGACATCATTTCCTGACCTCTGTAAGTGTGGTCACAGTCAAGTGTGACCATGTGATCCAGAGCTGGCCAACAGGCTGTGAGTGAGAGTGGCATGTACAATTTCTGTGTCTGGACAGCAAAATGCCACACAGAAAAAAAAAATTATAAGATGGAAGGAACCCATGTGTGGTTGCTACCAGAAGGAAAAAGACGAAGACGAAGACAAAGATGAAGAAGAAGAAGAAGAAGAAGAAGAAGAAGAAGAAGAAGAAGAAGAAGAAGAAGAAGAAGAAGAAGGAGAAGAAGGAGAAGAAGGAGAAGAAGAAGAAGAGGAATGAGACAAAATATATAATGTTTGGAAAAACAGTAAGAAAAATTCACCAGAGACAAAAGAAAATGCTAAAAAAAAAAAAACCACAAAAGCTGTGAAATTAAATGTGGGAGACACAACTGCTTACAAATGGAAGCACCGAAACCTGGAAGGACTTGATATTCTGGCAGCTTCAAAGTTGATGTTGCTTCTCATTCAAGGACTGAGTGTGTAGCTCAGTGGCAAAGCACTTGCTTAGCATGAGTAAGGCCCTGTGTTTAATATCCACCACCAAAATTCCTTAAAAAAGAGAAAGAATAGTTTCTCATTTAACTTCATTTCCTAACTGTTACTAGAAATAACAGCCAAAGCAACTTGGGTTAGGCTATTACAAGAAAGATACAGAGTTAACTTCAGTCATCAACCATGCACTTAAAGGCCTTGACATAATGCCCAATAGTTAGTAAAGGAAGGCACAAATGTATTTTTAAATTAAAATAAAAAATTTATTTATGATTGCATTCTTTTATTAATTCTACTCTTTGTCACTTCACTGTGGTTGCATTCATCCAATCAACTGCTGGTTCCAATAATTGGTTATGATAAATCTTCCCCAGAAACTGCCCTCTGTGTAAAGTGATAGGTAAATGAGAAGACTAGCTCTTATGAATATTTATGTTAAGTTAGTCCGAGAAATTCTTCCAAAAGCATTAGCATAGAAGCAGAAAAGTGGAGTTGAAGAATTAGTGTTGAAGTTGTAGAAAAGATAGTCCAGAGAGAGAACAGACTGAACAGGTAGAAAAGGACTGGGCTTTGCAAAGGAATGAAAGTAGGTCAAGCTCTGTTGACTTTGGAGAGAAGCAAGCAGTGACTAGAGCAGGCCAGGTTGGTCAAGGTGGGAAATGTGGATGTTTCTTATAAACTACTGTGGACTTTTAAGAAATGAAGCAGCAATGTGAATGTTAGGTGCTAAAAAGGTTACTTTGAATGTTAACTCTAGAGAATATATTGGAGAAGGCACCAGGAGAAGAATTTCTGGAGGGTTCCCTACAAACAGAAATTTATTTTATGGAATCTAGAAATTTGGAAGTGATAGCTTGGTCTAGAGCAGTAGACATGGAGGTTTAAAAAATACATGTAACCTGAAAAATCTGGAGATGAAATTAATGGAAATTGGGTTGTACACAAGAGCAAAGAAGGGGGGATGTTAAAGAAAAGTAGATGTTTTCTTTATTTGCTTTTTTTCCCCCTGTCTCTCAAACAACTCTTTAATTACTAAAGCCACTCATTTCCTCTGAGGTGAATGAATAGGGAAAAGACTAAGCAGTTAAATTTGGACATTATTTTTAGTCTACCTGCAAAACAAGTGGAGACATTGACCAGTGCCATGCACAGGCCGCTGCCACCAGGGTGACAGCCAGACCGCAGCCTTTTCCCATGAGTCAGCACCATTTGCAGATTGCGGGGAAAGAGAACTAGCAGTCACCAAGAGGCAAGCCCTCCCTGTGAATTAGAGTCATGTGTGGGCTGCCTCCACTAGGGGGACAGCCAGTCCCCAGTCCGTTCTGGCATGCAGGCTGGGAAACAAGAAGAGCCAACCCCCTCCACATAAGTGACCAGCTGATCTGGATAAACACAGGCTGTGATGACAGCTATTGAGGTGAAATGCAATCTGATGCCTTGGTGTTTGGTGTTTCACTGACTTGCAGGTCTAGGGCCAGTGGTCTGATCATCTATTCAGAGAATAACTGTACACAGTGTGGCTTCTATGGGAGATCTCCTTCTGAGGGTGGTAGCCATTGTTAATTCCCTATTATCTTGCTTTGAAGTCCTGTATCATTTTCATTGTTTTGTTGGGTTGGGTTTTATTCTGTTTTATTTTGTTTGATTTTGTTATTTCCAATGGCATGAGTAGGTCTTTCAAAGATAGCAAGATATATTATGGTAGCCACTTTGGATTTACTATTGTCTTGTTTTGAAATCCTTTATTGTATTCATTGTTTATTTTTATTAGTTCAATTCTGTTGTTTTGTTGGATTTTTCCCTATGTCTGAAGGTATCTGTAACTATTTTGAAGACAACAAAAGATGTTATGGTAACTATTGTTGATTTCCTGTTGTTTTGAAGTCCTGTGTCACACTGGTTTGTTTTGATTGGGTTTATTGTTTTATTTTGCTTGGTTTTATTCTCTTTAAAATAAAATGACAAGAGTGGAGATTTTAAAAACATTGCCCAAAATATGAAGAAGTATCTACACACACACTGATAACATGTAAAGCCTGAAGAAAAATTCCTGAAGTTGGAAGAGTTTATGTAGAGAAAGTACAAATAGTATGTCTTATAAATGAGTCTTTGCATGGTTTCCATATAACTAAATTAAATCACATATTTGTGGCAGTTTATCTCATGCATGTAAGGTAGTTTCCCTTATGAAACTTCACATCACTCATACATGATATTTTAATAAAGTTAAGTCTTTATGCTGAGACTTTCTTTGATAGAGAAAGAAACATGAAGGATAGTTTACAAATCTATGAAAATACCAAATAAGGGAAAGGAAAATTCTTCACATATTGCATGGAAAATTTTTTGTTAGTTTTATTTCTGTTTCAATAGGATGCATTGATCTTAAACACATAGAAAATTAAAGGGGAGGAATGCAGTTAGCTCACACAGTTTTTACCTAGTGATAGAGGTGCCAGTCATTCTGTTCCTGCCTATGACTGTATTCTGTTGTTTTCTTTTATACAACTTAAAAATAATTCTTATAGACACTTTAACGTTAATATTACATGCAAAACTCTGATAACCAAATGGTTAATATTACATGCAAAACTCTGATAACCATACTTTGAATCACCTATAGGGAAGTGCCAAGTTTAGATGACTAAGATGAACGTGCACACACTTCTTCCTTTCTGTCAAGATACTACAAGAACAATAATGATGTAAGACATGAAAAAAATCACCAATTTAGAATGAAAGAATAATCTGTCCCCAATTATCTTGTCTCCTGCAGAGATGAAAAGTATGCTTCTTCGTGTCCATCTAATATTAAATTAATTGCAAAAATGCTGTTGGCAGTCTGAACCAAAAAGAGTAGGAAATTCCATTATGAAGAAAGCTCACATGTTACCCACCTGCTTAATTTCCTAATATTTTTCAGATGGATTGAGCAGTGAGATGGGAATCCATGTTCTGTTCTGACCTTAAGGGGTCATGGTGTTTAAATAGCATCTGAATTCTTTACCTCCCAGAAATCTAATATTGATCAGATGGTTTGAGCCAGCAAATGTGATGTGCATAGATAGCTGGAGAGGCTCCATGGATCTGCCTGAAACAGTGTCCTCAGTGTCAGCCCAGGAACCACCAGGCTGTTGCTATGAAAGATGAAGCCTTGTATTCATGACCTTTAGAATCTATCATTTCTTCTCCTGGAAGAAAACTTGGATGGTATTTTATCCAATGCACATTTAGAAAATAAGAACTTTGGCCCAATAGAAAAAGGCCCTGTGTAA